>BSBK01003912.1:330000-460000 GCA_027943335.1 Chamaecyparis obtusa | reverse complement strand
CTCAACTTTCTAACACTGAATTCAACCTCTCTTCATACAATTTAATCCTTTATATAGAATTTTTTTTGCCTCTTAATCTCCTTTATTATATTTTCCTTTGATTAATCTTAGCCATTCGATCATCCTCACAAACTAATTCAATGAATTTAGTGTTACAAGTAGTGGTTTCTGTTACACCAAAATATCAACCTATTAATGCCCGATACAACCACTAGACTTATAGAAGACACATGAGGCTGTTAAACCATGTCACAAATCCCAAGGGGAGCATTGACCATTTTGCCAACAATCTCCCCCTCAACATTACTCGAGGGGATTTGAACCTATGACTAAGCTCTGATACCACTTGTTACAAGTAGTGGTTGCTGTTGAGCCAAAAGATTGACCTATTAATGCCCGATACAACCACTAGACTTATAGAAGACACATGAGGCTCTTAAACCATGTTGCGAATCTCGAGGGGAGTGTTGACCATTTTTCCAACATTTAGATCTTGGTAAAATGTTTTATCATCACCTCAAAACTTGAACTTTCTTGGAACTTGTACCTTCTCTTTATTCCTCTTAGATCTATACCATAGATCATCACCTTGAATTCTCTTAATCGTAGATGTCATTAACTAAATTTTTCTTATCATTATAATCTTCCAGGTCATCATAGCTCATCATTAAATATCATTCTGATCCTTGTATTTAATTTATGTTCCTTTCTTGGTGGTTAACTCCTTTTTCCTCAACTAAATTTCAGTTAATTTCTCTCGGTAGCTAAAACCTTCTACTCAGTGTCTTGAGTTCCTTTATATTTACAAACACTTTCCTTTTACTAAATAAATTTTTCTTGCTCGCTAGCCAAACTATTTTTCTTACCAACTTGATATAATCATATGTTTGGTAGAAAATAATTATATCATCATAACCTTAACATTGTCTAATCTGTATTTGTTGTCCAATTCAGTTCTTCAACTTCTCAACATTTCACTTCTTCTTTTTAACTCATTCAAACTTATATCATACTCTGAATGATATGGAAACTCAATATAAATCATAAATCAAGAAATGACAAGATAATAACTAATCTAAAATTTCTACTATCTTGTATACCTCTGATCTTAGTTGATCTTCATCATCATCACCATTAGTTATAGTAACAATCTCCTTCTTTGGTATTGATGGCAACACTCATTGAACTGTCAATTAATGATGGAAACACTTATTGATTTGTCTTTGTCCTTTACTTGCTCTGAGCTTTATCTTTTTTGTATATATTCTCCCTCTATCAGTTGTAGTCATCAATAACAATCTTCTTGTTTAATAGATCTCCTCTTAGCATATTATCACTCTTTGACAAAAATGCCAAAGTGATGCAAGAGAATCTTGGGTTCTTGGCTATCCTATATCACAAAAAAAACAAGTTAGAGTTGTTAGTTGTGCTCAGTAGATGCTTTTGGGCTCTTGATGATGTTTTCTAGTTTCTAGCGATAGGGCTCGATTTCTACTCAGTTCCTTTGTTCATCGAGTTGGCTCGGTTGGTTCACCGAGTTAATTTCCTATTGTTCAGTAATCTTGCTCACTGAGTGGTTTATTTTGGATTTCTATTAAGGCTAGCTTGTGCATTTAATTTTGGTCATGGAGTTAATGGTTACATTGATCATTAGGAAGCATGTGGACCTAGATCTGATCACTCCCTTCTCTGATGATGGATCTGAAGGCTAACTTGTTTCAGTAGCCTTTGGTATAAATAAGGTAGTTTGTTGGATCAGTTTGGAAGATATAGGATAGGTTCTAAAAGTTGAATCCTCACATGTATGAGGACCTTTGTAATTGAATTCTAATGGTATTTGGTCGTAACTGGGAAGGCCTTACAATTTGACATGTATGAGGTTATTCTTGAATAATACATGAAGAATTTGCATTCTCTCTCTCCCTACTTGTGTTTTTTCTTCCGTGTATTATTTCTGCAAGGAGGTTGGTGATTTGGGTGTTCCTTTGGCCCCTTTCCCCATCTCCCTTTCATCATGTGGTATTAGAGAGAGGTTGGATCTAGATCTAAATTTGTGTTTTTAGGTTCAGGGTTCCTTCTTGTAAGCCCTAGTTGGTATTTTTTGTAGGGTGGAAAATTACAATCTGACCTGCAACTACACAGGGTTCCAAGATGGTTCATGGGAGGTGAGATACAGATCTATGATTGGAATACAATATAAGACAAATTGGAATACATGCTAAGACAAATTGCTGCTAGGTTAGAAGCTATTGAGACAATCCAATGTATGGAAGGACATCTTGAGGATGTTAGTGATGAAGAAGTCGAAGATGAACAAGGTGAAATAGAACCTGCACCTATGATGGATCAGGGTGAAGAAAGAATTTTGAAGGCATTAAAAAATTTGAAGTCTACACCACATTTCAATCCTCCTGAATACAATGGAAGGCTAGATTCAGATGAGTTGAAGGATTGGATAATTGAGATGGAAAAGTATTTTGAATATGAAAATGTTCCTAAGGAAAAGAAGGTGAAAATTGCAAGTACGAAGTTGAAAATTCATGCATCCTTATGGTGGGAGAATGCACAATTGGACAAAAAAAGGAAAGAAAAAGAAAAAATTAAGGTATGTAATAAGATGGTGAATAAGTTGAAAGGCAAGTTCTTACCCTGTGATTATCAAATTAACCTAGTTTGTCAAATGCAAATTTTGAGGCAGAAAGATAGCTTGGTAAAGGACTATACTAGGGAATTATATAGACTAGACATCACATTTGGACATGTTGAGGATGAGGTAGAAATAATTGCTAGATATTTGAATGGGTTAAGAGTTTCTATTCAAGAGGAAATCAATTTGGTCAAGTTAGAGAGTATTGAAGAAGCTTAATAGTTTGCACAGAAAGATGAGGAGAAATTGAACAAAAGACATAAGAAAAGACAAAGAGAAAGAGGTGGTATATTCCCTAGAGGAAGAGGTAGATCTTATGGTGAAAACAATTTAAGACAAAATAAATCAAGATAAAGTCAAGATCAAGTGGAAAGGTGAAAGTTCTTCTAGAGGAAGAAATAGTAACTACCAAGTAGGCTATAGCAGAGGTGGATTTTGAGGAACTTGTTACAATTGTGGAGAAGAAGGACACATGTCATTTGAATGTACACATGTAAGTAAGAAGGTTGGTAACAATTGTAATCACCTAAAATTAGGCTAATAGAACCTAAGGCCCTATTTTCCTTAATTCGGGATAAAAATCCTAATTGTGTTAATTAAAATCTTGATTATTAACATAATTTGATAAATTTGATGAAATCAATGAAACTTTATAAATCAAGCATTAATTATCAATAATTGATCAAGACTTACATTAACTACCTCTAGGCCTAATAAATTAAATCATTCCCATTAAATGCATGGCTAGAGTAATTAATTGAAACAAATTAATAAAAGGCTAAAAAATGGATGTTTCCTCTCAAGGAACAACAAAAACACTTTTAACCAATGGAAAGACATCACATGGATCAAGTTTGGAGACATATCAGCCATTCCTCATGGATGCATCTCAACCATCCAAATATTTGAAGTTCTATAAAAGAAGGATTTTCAAATCTCAAAATATGAATAGTTAATTGAATTATATCTACATGTTGCATATTTCATTTCATAGCTAGTTAGAGAACATTTGAATTTCATAGCTTAATGGTGAATGAATTAATGACTTTAGTGGATGAATAATTCTTCTTAGTCCAATTTAATTAGAATCTCTCATTCTAACATGCACATTGTCACTATTTAGAGTCTAAGGCTAAGAGTAAATTTAGTCTTTGAGCATACTCTTGTTAGATAGAGAGAAATAAGATGATTTTTCTTAGTTTAATGGTTTTTAATTTGACTCAAACTAACAATATAATGTCTTATTAAAGTATTGTGTTATAGATTGATAGGTACAACAAAATACCCACACATTTTTGGCACTCACCATGGGGACAATCCCTAGATTTTTGCATTTTTGGCTAACTTTTTTCCATGTTTCAATCAACAGAGGATCACACCTAGGAAATTGAGTTGCATCTAGGAAATTGGATCGCACCAAGGATTTCCTAGATCACACCTATTATTTCTTGGATCGCATCTAGTCAGGTATTGCATACTATTTACTTTGGACCGCATCTGGGATCCTTGATCACATTTGGGAAAGGGGATCACATTTGGTTAAAATAGGATCACATTTGGAGAATTTTATTGTAAATTTAATTTTACTGACGTCTAATGTGTGATTGTTGTGACTTTTATTGAATATGATAGCTTAATCATGGTTTATAGGTTGAATTGCCCAAGATATCAACAAGAAATAGACTACTAATGGTTGTTTACAGGTTGCCTTGAAGAAAAATATCAAATAAAACATTATGCTTTCCAGTTTTAGGAAATTTAATACAATTTGAAATCAATTTGCAACCTAATCAAAGGATTATGCTCTTTTCCCTTTGAGAAAATTAGAAACTCAAAAGTTAGATTGTAATTCAGGGTAAATTGAGTTTAAATTTGCAAGATGTGTTTGATAGGAGAAAATGACACGAGATAGGAGATTATGCTCTTCTCCTTCATGGAGAATAAAAAATCCAGACCTCTAAGTTGCCAATCCTCTTTTCTTTATTGCATTCCTAATTAGAGGGCCTACCGGTTGAGGTAAAACTATCCTGGGAATGACCCAAGTGAGGACATGTATAATCCAACCCTTCCACCTCACTATAATATAAGATGATTTGGTGCAGGGCACCTAGGTAAGGCTATCTAGTAACCTAGGGTCCCTAGTTTGTGATTTTTGGCTTGTAGTGGCCTTAGCCAAGCCACTAGTGAAATAAGGGGACTAGTTGGTCCTAGTGTGTTTTTGGTTTAGCTTGGAGGATCTCAGTTAATGTTCCCAAGTCCTAGTTGAGCCTAGCTTCCTAGTTGAGCTTAGTTGAGCCAGATTTGGTAGAGTTAGACAAGTTGCCCAAAGTTAGAAAATGTTGAAAAATATCTCATTGAAGTATTTAGGGTCTAAACATGGTCTTGATGATCTAAATATGTGTTGGTTTGAGTCACAGAATGGTGTGACCAAGTGGTTAGACAAACCACAAAAAAGTTGTTGTGAAAACTTTGAAAGTTGTCATAACAACTTTAAAAGTTGTCATGACAACATTTCATTAAACCTAGGAAAAGGCTCAAAGATGCCCAAATCCTAACCCAAGGGTCCTAAAAAATGGGATTGGGTATAAATTTCTTGAAAACCATAATTTGGGGCATTGGGAATCATTCTGTATAGAAATCAAGATTTGGAAGGAAGATTTTGTGTATTTTTGTGTAGAGCTCGGAAGGCTCAAATTGTATCAGAGTTAATATGGATTAGTTGTGTGATGGTAACTTTTGATTATGATAGATTAGTCTTTCATTTCTTTCAGTGTGGTAGTAGTTTTTTATTTTGTTAGGTTTTAGTATTGTTTTGTTAGTTTTTAGTTTTCTAGCCTGCCTCAGATCTGACTAGACAATGTTTGGTAAATGGAGTGCTAGCTCACTCTCCCACCATACAAATTGTATGACCCTTTGGGATCTATGACTAGACTCCATGTGTAACTATATGGTTGAATATGGGGCCCTAGAAAGAAAGCAAGCTATTTTTCAAATGATGCCCTAGGCAAAACATGAGTGCATGGCTAGGAATCACAGTGAGTTATAGAGAGAAGGAGAGTGATTGAATGCATTCATTGCTTCAATAAAAAACATATGGAGAGGAGGCTATGTGCATTGGGAAGCATCAAAACAAAAGAGAGGTCTTGGTGAATATTTTATGGGTGTGAAATATCAAACCCTCGCTGGTTCAGTTAGTGAATTAGGAAACCCTTATTTATAGACCTAATTTAGCAACCCACTGTACAGACATGTTGGGGAAGGGAAACCAGATGAATCCTAAAGTTTTTCCAAAAGGGTACTCAAATATGTGATGTGTTGAGCACTTTGTTAAACAATTTTTTTGTGTTATGAGCCATTAGGTGTCCAATTATGCCTAATAGCCTTGTAGCCCTATTTGGGGATAGTTAGCAAAGAAACTTTGATAGTGATAGGGATTTCTTTGCAAATGATGTGGTTAGGCATGGTTTTAGATCACATGCCAAGTAAATTAACCTTTCTCTCTATTTTGATGGTTAGTGTGGATAAGGGTGAGTATTTGAGGATGGTGGTGCTAGAAGGCACCCATGAAGCAATGTGATGGAAACTTCATTTAAACATTGGTGTTAACAAGTTGAATAGGAAAAGGATCATAGATTGAATCCTTATGGGGTTACTAGGTGAAGAGCCCTACAGCCTTGTAAGATCCTAGGAGAATCTAGGGTCAAGAGAGAAAGACTTGTAGTTACACCACGCTTCCCTGAGATGAAAATCTTAGAAGACATAGTTGATCTTGTTCATGGAACCTTGAGTTGATCTTTTCCATGAACATGCTTGAATTTTGTGTAGAGCGGAGCTGCTTCAATCTTGCTTGCGAGACTACATAGATTTGAGTACCCATAGGGCTATAGGCCTTAATATTTCTTATAGGACTATGGGAGTCAATTGTGAATGGATTCCCTCATTAAGAACCATAAGTTAGATGCTACCCAGGCTACCTCTGAAAGGTTGGTAATGCTTGTGCAAGGAAAATAGTAATTTCCCCAAGAAGTTCATCATATCAAGTGCTCATTGATGTTACTTCTCAGCTAATATGACCTCCAACATCCTTTGAATGTTGTTGGATTGTCATATTCTGAGGACTATTTGAGTGTGTTCCTAAGTCAATGAACTAGCATTTCCAATATCTACCAAGTTTAGAGAAAAATAGGTGTGTTTGCTCTTAAAAACCATTGTTTAATGTGTTTTAAGTACAAATCTAAGATAAATCCCCTAAATGAACAAACTACAAGCACTTTCAGACACCTACAACTCCTTGGAATTAGATAGAGAAGACAAATTTTTGCAAACTTGATAGAATTTTCCCTCAAACAAAACATCGGACAATTGCATCTAGTATCTTGTGTCATACCCCGCATTTTAGATCACATTTGGTCATTTTAGGATCACATCCCGTATAACCTAGGTCTCATCTACATTATGGATTGTACCCCATGTTTCCTATGTCTCATCTAGGACCATTAAACTAGAATTCACATTCAGAGTGTCACATCTGGGGCCAAAAGCATTTCTACACATGTTACACACCCGATTTTTGGATTTCTGAGTACCCTTTTGAGCCTTTTGTCAGATTCTATTGTCAGAACTAGTCATCTTGCAAACTTGAGAGATTCATTCTTGAGTGTGTCTTGTTATCCTTATTTGGTCTATATCCCGCATTGGTCAAGTTGTGGAGTTCCCTATCACATTAGATTCATCAAGTTCCTAGCTCACTATTAGGGAACTCTAACCCTTTGATGCTGGAACTTTCAAACATCAAAAAAATCCACTTAAACTTAGTTCCCAACTCATTATCAAGGCACTCTAACCCTTTGACCTTGGATCCTCAAATATTTTCAAACTCGCTATTGCAACCTTGGATTCACACTTGGACCCATTTTTAGACCCACTTACACATAAGGACACTAAAAAATTTCTTAATCAAGTTTTCATGGTTAATACAAGACATAAGTCTTATAAATTGGAAAACAATCCATTCTCAAAGGAAGTGCCATTATTGAATTTTGAACAAGGAGAAACCTCATAGATTAATCTCCTATTTAGAGATACTCCTAGCACTACCCACATAGTGACTCCTAACAATACAAACATGTCAAACCAAAATGAATTCCATTGGGAAGAGTGACATAACGAACAAGATGACCAAGATGAACAAAACAACCAAGAATATGAATGAAGCCATGAAGCACACTATGAATTTGATGATGTTGAAGACCCTACAAAACAAGAATATCAAAGGGCTTTGAGAAGTAAAAGATTTAAAAATGTAAGAATTTGCAAATAGAAAAGATTGAACCAAGGATCTAGAGGTTAAAGAAAAGCACAAGAGAGATGATGATATAAATGCAATGATGATATTGAATTGATCCAATGAATTTAACTTTTTGTTATGATTACATAACAGGCCTCCTTATATAGGAAAGGTGATAAGAGAGAATGAAAAGGAGTTGATAAGCTATCACCTATGCTAGGTGTAATCACATGTCCACCAAATATGGATCATCCTCCATTATGTGATAAAGAATGTTTAATGGATTAGGATGATAATGTGACAAGAGAACTAAAGGTGGATCTCACACCAAAAGTGGAATTTCTCCTACACTATGTGCTTAATTAGGTGCACACTCCTAGGTGTCTCAATCACTAACTACTATGCAAAGCATTAACCTAAGTAAGATTAAGTAAAGTGTAATTAGGAATATTTAATTACACAAACACCCCCCCTTAAGTGCAGCTTAGGGGAATGCACTTAAACTTACAATGCAAGATGGGTCCCGACTACTAGGCCATGTTAGGTACCCATGTACAAAATTCAATACATGAAATGCAATAACTCTCATAAAGCAGAGAAAGAGGCAAAACCTCATGGGAAAAACCCTCCCCCAAAAAGAGAGAAGAAAACAAGATGCATGCATCCATGGAGTTCTCAAGACCCCCCAAGAACTACATACATCATGTATATACAAAGAATTATCCCCCATAAGAAGGATAGATGGAGACATGATATCCCCCCCATAATGTAGAAGCTCCTATGTTGATGAAGATTACCTGCAAATAATGGATCAACCAATGTCTACAAGAAATATATCTCCCCTTAGGAAGAAATAGATACATCAAATGATGAAGAAGCCAATCCTTGTGCAAATGGAAGGAGGAAGAAGATGAAGGTCTCCATGCATGAATCTCTAAAGACTGAATAGGTTTCTCCAAGCTCAAAGAATCTATCACCTCATGTGATAAATCAAGTGAAGAAGGAGAAGAATCAAAAGTCCCAATCTCCAAAGAAGATGAAGAAGTATCCCCAACTATGATGCTGTCATCAAAGGAAAGAGAAACCCCCTCATGCATGTCTTCCAAATTTGCATCATGAGAATAAAAAAATGTTGAATAGGCATCCAAGTAGTCATCACATTCTACAAGATCTGAAACACTATGATCATCCTGCTGAATAGTAGAGCCCATGTCTAAAGAAGTAGGAGGTAGAGGAGTAAAAATATCAACACTTGACTAAAAAAAAATGATTCAAGTGCCCAAAGTTCTCCTGATAATTATCCCTTGGAAAGGGGATGTGTACATCATGAATATCATCATCATCATCATCAAAAAAATGTGAAAAATAATTCAAGCATGATGTATGATCAACAACTCCCATAGCTATGACATCTCTAGTCTCCATGTCCCTAATATAGACAAAATCAGGAGTGAAATCAACAATTTTACCTTGTGCCCCATTTGTAATTTGGTAAATAGAAAGGATATTAGTGGTCAATGATGGTACAAAAAGAACATCATTAAATGTCCCCTCTCCCACATGAATAGAAACTTTTCCACAAACTCTCATGAATGTGTTGTAACCCATCAAAATATTAGGAGAATTACAAGGCTAAATAGAAGAAAACATATCCATAGAAGATGCCATATGATGTGATGCACCTGAATCAAGAAGCCATTTACCTTACTTAGGATGCGTGGAAGCCAAAAGTGCTTGTCCTTTACCTTTATCTTTGGATGATGATAGAGATGTAGAAGCTACCAAATGTGTAGAAGGAGTAGACACTAATGAGGGAAACTTAATGTTGTATTTCTAAATAATGTGAGTTAGCTCATCAATCTTCTTTTGAAAACACTTATGCTCATCATGTCCTATCTTTTTACAATATGCACATTTATCTCTCTTTCTTCTAGATGATTCCTCTCTTGAAGAGGACTTGGATTCAGTAGTATTGTGTGAAGGAGATTAATTACATTTGTCATGAGGCTTAGGATCCTTATGTTGTTTCTTTCCTTTTCCACTAGAAGCCTTTGATGTAGACTCACTTGTAATCAATGCTTGATGTGTGGAAGGCTTCAATTGACCCATGTGTGCTAGCTTTTCTTGTTCACTTGTGAGTTGCACTGCAAATTCATCAAGAGAGGGAAATTTGTATGCACTACCAAGAGCATCCATAGTAGCATAGAATGTAGAAACAAAGATAGAATAATCAGGACCAAGCTTGGAAAGAATAGAAAAGATCAATTGTTCATCCCGTTTAACAATGCCACATGTAGAAAGGTCCAATCCAATAGAATTGAACTTAGAGAAAAAGTCTTGAATATTATCAAAATCACTAGGATTTAGCCCTATGAGCTCATTCTCCAATCTAAATTTTCTCATTCTATCAGTTTTACCGAAGAGTCAATCTAATATGACCCAAGCATCATGAGGATGTGTGCAAGATGCAATATGAAAGTGTAAATCATGAGAGATGGATGATCTAAGAGAGCCAAGTGCTTTATCCCTTCGATCAAACCATTTTCACCTTTTTGAAACACCTGTTTGAGGTTCTTGATCCTGCCCAAGAGTCATTCTAAGCAATCCAATAGTCAATAAATGATTACTTAAAGATACTTTCCATTCATGGTAGTTATATGGAGTGAGGATTTTCACCTTTGAATTATCCATAATACAACTAAATAAAGACTGATAACTATTGATAAATCCTTCAAATTACTGATGCAAATCATAAAACTGAAATCCAAGGATTAACCAAGTGCAAATATAGCCCCAAAATGACCTATTTATGAAAGTGATATATCCACCCCAAATCATTGATATATGATTACAAATCTAGAAAGTAAACAAAAAATTATGCACTTTCAAAACAAAATTTCACCTCAAAATGTTACCGTATGTGCCCAAATGAAGCCCTGGAAGTTGTATAAATCAGGAACATACATGAACAGTCAACAAAATCTATAATTTCTGATAAATTTGGCCACCAAACTGCAAAAATAATACCACTAAAGGATTCTTTAGGTAATTCTACCCAATTTCAAAAAACATTTCTCGATAAAAGGAGAAAACAAGAGCAAGATATGGCCCTCTGAAGTTGGACTGCCAAATTGAAGACTCCAATGGTGAAGGCTGAGAATTTTCAAACTCCGATGATGTTAGCAAAATACTATGTTAGAATTGATAGCTGACGGGATGTCTTAGAAAGCACAACTTGGCCTATTTTGATGGTTGGATGGCCGTCAAATTTAGGCACAGGGAATGATAACATCAGCAAAAAAATAGCCCATTTGGATGATGTGGTAGTTGAATGGGTTGTTGAAGTGTTTTTCCATACGAGTGACATCACTGGTGATAAATCTGGCCACCAAATTTCCAAAAAAATACCACCAGTGGATTCTTCAGGAAATTTTACCCAATTTCAAAAAACATTGCTCGAAAAAAGGAGAAAAAATGACCAAGTTATAGCCCTCTGAAGTTGGACTCCCAAATTAAAAACTCTAATGGTGAAGGTTGAGAATTTTCAAAACTTGATGACATCAGTGAAACATTGTCTTAAATTTGATGACCTTTTGGATGTCACCAAAATGTCCAATTTCACCTATTTTGATGGCTAGATAGATGTCAATTTTAGGCTCACAAGAGGGTGATGTCAACAAAAAATTTGGACCCCCTGGTTGACGTGGCACTGACAGGGCATCCGTATGGATCTGTATAGCTTGTGTGGTAGGTGACATGGCTAGTGGCATGGGTGGTGGGCCTACTATATTGCCACTAGACACTAATAGTATGACTATGTGGCACTGAATGTGTAGTCATGTGGTGACTGATAGAGCGGACAGTTGGTGGGGCCGGGTGGTTGACGGAGCGGGGGGCTAGCGGGGCCGAGTGGTTAAACGGAGGTGGCATTGGAGGAGTGGCGTTGTGGGACTTTATTCCCACATGTACAGAGATATGGGGAGTTGGGCTCTTTAAATAGAAGAACCCTCCCAATGTAAAATAATAAAGCGAGACTAGTTCGACCCTTGGGTTTGCCTTCGGGCTCGAGCTCGGGGCCAGTGCTTGATCTCCAAAATTTGTCCTTTGTACTGGAATATGATGTCATAGATGATGCTAGATGCCATAGGATTAATCTAATAGTATAATAATAGGGCATGTACCAAGCCCAAAATAAACTTTTACATAAAAAAATTGTACATTTTAAAAAAAAAATCATACCGCAAAGGTGCAGATCGGGCCGTACAGTCCGATTTGTAAATTTTTTTGCCTCAATCTGGACTTTCACCAAATATAGATGAGTTTATAGTTGATCTTAACCGAAACAACCTCCTAGACGCAATGGTGAGGTTAGATCTACTCCAAGATGCCTCTATAGCATGCTGGTTCCTAGATTTGAGATTTGGACCTTTAAAGCTTGCAACAAGATCTCTTAAAATCAGCTAATCAAAACATTCCAATGGCTTTGATACCCTGTAATAATTTTTAAATAGAAAAGATTGAACCAAGGATCTAGAGGTTAAAAAAAAGCACAAGAGAGATGATATAAATGCAATGATGATATTGAATTGCTCCAATGAATTCACCTTTTTGTTATGATTACATAATATGCCTCCTTATATAGGAAAGGCGATAAGAGAGAATGAAAAGGAGCTGATAAGTTATCACCTATGCTAGGTGTAATCACATGTCCACTAAATATGGATCATTCTCCATTATGCAATAAAGTATGTGCAATGGATTAGGATGATAATGTGATAAGAGCACTAAAGGTGGATCTCACACCAAAAGTGGAATTTCTCCTAAACCATGTGCTTATTTAGGTGCACACTCCTAGGTGTCTCAATCACTAACTACTATGCAATGCATTAACCTAAGTAACATTAAGTATAGTGTAATTAGGAATATTTAATTACACCAACAAAAAAGATCCTTGAAAGAATGTTGGATGAGAACAAAGAGAAATACTTCTTAGAACTTGCATCACAAGGAGTAAAATTACCCAAGGACTATGTTGTGAATCAACTCAAAAAAAAAGAAGATCTTAGTCTTATATCTATTTTGACATGAAAATTACTTTCCATGCAAGAAGAAATCCAAGATCTAAAGAAAGAAAAGGACAAACCAATAAAAAAATACTCGTTGGAGCACATTTGTCCTTTCCCTTTTGATAAGGGCCTAAAGATGATACCAATTCCTCAACATGTTACAATTCCAAAATATGATAAGTACATTGGTAATTTGGACCCTCAAGAGCATGTGAGGGAATTTTTCACATCAAGTATGGAGTTCATGCATGAAAAAACTTACCTAATGAGGTTATTTCCATGAAGCTTAGGTGGACAAGCAATGGACTAGCTCTCAAAACTGCCCATAGGTATCAAAAAATTTGAGGAACTAGTGGAAAAATTTATCCAACAATACTCCTACAATATCCAACACACAGTGACCATGTTGGATTTATGCAATACAAAATAGAATAGTGGAGAATCATTCTTGACATTCTTACAATGATGGAGGAAGATATTCGTACGATATGCTCAACAAATACCTGAAAGTGAAAAGATGGACATATTTATCAATAACTTGGTACCTAAAATGAATTTTCCTATACAACTATAAGGTCCACCAAGCTTTAACAAAATGATAGATAGTGCCATCAAGATTGAAAAAGTCTTAATAAAAAAAGGAGAAATCACTATCAATAAAGAGAACAAAGACAATTACTATCCCAATAAAGATAAGTACAAGTATAGAAACAAGAACAAGAATGTGGTTAATGATGGAGCTGTGGATACTCCTAATACAAAACCAAAAATAGAAGTCTTCAATCTTACGTAAAGTCTTCAAGCAAACAAGAACTCAAATTTGACAGTGACACCAATGGCTAATAAGACTTTTAAAAAACCTAATACTCAAAATGTGCCTTTGTTAGCAAGACCCAAGAGGACATTTACACATTTGGGAGATACACTAGAATTGGTCTTGAAATCACTCTTGGATAATAAAATTATAATGATTCCTGATTCCAAACCTTGGGAACTAGAAGTAAACCCAAGGTGGTAGAATGATAATGACTACTAGGATTTTCATTGAAATAAAGGACACAGGACTAATAACTGCATGAAATTGAGATATGTCATTCAAGACTTAATTGGAGAAGGAAGTTAAAGTGGATGGTCATCATACCAATAATGATCATAAAGAATTCCAAACTCCACTTCCTAACTATGAGAAAGGTAAATACTCTAAGAGTAACAAAATCAATTACACATATACTGACAATGATAATGTGATTCATATGGTGGAACCATGAAAACCGTCCATCCATGTGATTACTCTTAAATGAGTGCAAGATAAAATTGAATCCTCTAATGCTTTGATGAGGAGCAAAGCTAAGCTCACTCTCAAAGGAGCTTCAACATCAAACCCACTAATTACAACAACATGACCTAAACAACTGGCATTACCTCATAAGTTCAATCTAGTAGACTAGTTGTAGTGCATGCCAACTCAAATCTCTATTTTAGGGCTGTTAAAAATCTCTCTGAGCCATAGAGATATCCTTGATCAAGCCTTTCTCAATACCAATGTACGTAAAGACTTAGATGTGGACAGATTCCAGACTATGGTTGGTCACCTAAATTCCATGTATTACTTATCTTTCTTTGAGGAAGATGATAAGTCATTAAACTAACCACATAATCAACCTTTGCATCTAAAAGTCCTTATTCATAAAAACCATGTCAAGCATGTCTTAATAGATGGAGGTGCTGGTTTGAACAAACAATTAGGATTTTTTGAACACACAATTGATCCAAGAAGAAAGATAACAATCAAAGCTTATGATGAAGAAGAGAGATCCTCCAAAGGATTGGTTGTCTTACCTATTAGAGTGGGACCAGTGGAAAGAGATGTGATATGCTAAGTCCTTGAATTTCCACTTTCTTATAAGATTCTTCTTGGAAGGCCATGGATTCATACAATGCAAGTTGTGCCTTCTACTTACAACCAATGCATTAAATTTCCTCACAATTGAGTAGAGATGACTATTCGACCTGACAAAAAATATCCCTATAACAGTCTCAAATAGATAGATAGCATGATACCACACAAAAAATAAAGTTCCAATAAAGTAGAAACATCCAAGGAAATGGTCCTGTGAAGCTTTGCCAAGAAAGTCAACATTCAAGAAACAGACGTGTGAGTACAAGATAAATTCTACAATATCCCTGATAGGTCCCCCAATATCTCCTAGGTCCCAAGGACAACCTTAATCTACATTTAAACCCTCAAAAGGTAATACTCTAACAATCCATGAAGGAATAAGGATGGTCAAAGAAAAGGTGTCCCTTGAAGCTAAGAATGAAGAGAAAGTTGTCTTGCAATGGCTATACAAAGAGAATGAATAAGATGGGAATATCAAGAATGTAGAGATAGCCACTAATAAATATGGAATAGGCTATGATATCATGAAGAAAATGGGTTACAAAGGCAAGGGACCATTGGGATAGAAAAAAAAAGGACTCATAGAGTTGATACATATGGATTTTAGAAACCCTAGGGACAAAACTGGAGTAGGCTTCAAGAAAACAACATCTCATCCCATAGCAGAAGATGGCCCAGTGTTTGATAGGTCAGGAGACTTAGATAATGAAGAAGAAGTGGAAGGACAACCTATCTCTTATGAAAGGTTACTACTCTTATAAGGAGATCCATTATCAGAACTTGGCACTAATCTGAACTTGAACAAAGACCAAAAGAAGGAAAAGCAAAAGAACTTAAAAGAGAACAAGAACAAGGACATCCTATTATTGACACACCTCACTTTGGTGAAGAACCAAACATGAAATCTTCACAAGTACCTTTGCAAGAGAGAGAGAAAAATGCTAATGAGGAAGATAAAGTACCAATGACTATTGCCCATTTCTTGGGGGTTTTAGATTATGGTCAGGTGGACTCACATAAATATAAATGAGATATACTTGTTAGGAATGGGAACACTAAGAGGGGGGGTGAATCAGTGTTCATTGTATTTTATCTTTTTACTTTACTCTTGAAACTTAAATTGAATGCTTAAGTACTGAAATGAACATTGACATAAACAAGATACATGAACTCAACACATGACACCAATATGGTTACGGGGAAACCCAAATAGGTAAAAATCCTGGTGGGAATTGACACCCACTAATAATCTGCACTAGTGTTTTATGATCCTTGTTAGAAGATCCTTAACCCTATTAGGAGTTGTCTTTACAATGATTTTAGTACAGTGACCTTGTCAAGGGTTAGACCTTGTTAGGAGTCTTTTACAATAACCTTGTTAGGGGTGTGGACACACTATCCTAGAGCTCACTGCTCAAGTGGTGAAGGCTACAACCTTCTAATCTCAGATACACACTATATCTGTTGGATGAACTGGCACTGTGACACTTCTTGTCAGATTAGTTCCTTTGATGTGCTTATGCTTTGACCTCTTGCAAAGATCTAATACATCTTATCAAATCTTTGCACACTTTTTCTCTACTTGTCTCAACTCTATATCAACTTCCATGCTAATTACAAAGGGCGCATCTTATATTTATATGCACTTATCAAAATAATTAATTGGTCGACCTATAACTGATTACATACAATGCTTCCAATTGAATTAGCTCAAGCATGTTTACATACAAACATAATTACATGTCTATAACCTAAATAAAATAGGCACATAGCCTTTCCAAAACAATATTATCATCGCTAATCAAATTACCAACAGTCGGCTGCATACTTTGTTATGTTCTAGCATTCACTGTCTGTGTACCTTCAACTACCTGTATCTTTGTCATATTGAATCTTCTGATCACACACTCTTAGAATAAGCATGAATATAATCTTACCATCTTATCTTCTAGGGTGCATACCATAAATCAATCATACACATGTGCGCTAATGCTCTGATCTATTGGTGCTTTGTTAACTGTCCAGTCTTTTATACTTAGCCAAATACTGATCTTCTGATGATGTGCCCTGACTCCAAAACACTATATGAATTTTTTTCCATAATGACAACACTATATATAGTCATATAGGATAGTATAGTCAACTTTCCAACAATCTCCCCCTTTTTCATTGATGGAAACAAAGGAATATGGCATAGTTACTAACTGTACACAAAAATCTTTATCATATTCTAACTTACATCTCCCTTATAATTTTTACTATATATCTTCTTTACATATATGACTCCATATTCTATACATTACTCCCCCTTTGACATTAATGACAAAGATGTTCCAAAAACTGTATCTACAAGTACTTACAATGTTAAGACATTTGGATATGTTGTCTGCAACTTTTGGATCTCTTGTTTCCAGAATGTAATCAGTGCATTGACAGTTTGGCGATGGGTGCATAAGGCATATGTTAGCTTCTCCATTTTATCCAAATCCATGCTAGGACCTTGATCATATGTCACCATGGTGGCATCGATCTCCTTGATATTCTAATTAAGCACATCTAGGGAGGGCACAAGAGCATTCCTTAGCTATATTTGCCTTGCCCTTATCTTGGACATCTCCTCAGCTTTTTCTATTTTATCTATCTATCCTTGGTATACATTGTTACACATGTTCACATCAATGGATGGATCTTCTACTGATTTCCTTATGCTATCGATCATAGCTTCTACCTCTTGGATCTTCTTGTATAGATTAGTGGTCAACTTGTCCTAATTCATGTAGTCAACAATAATCTTCCTGCCCTTTTCTGCAAACTCTTTTAAGGATGCTTGACCAACCTTGAGTGAACTTAGGTCAAGTGCAAAGTTACTGACCAATTCACTGAGCCTCTTCTTCATATACTGCTCTTCTCCAACTAAGGACATAGATTCTTCCAAGGTAGAAAAATTGGTTTTGAAGGTTGTGAGGATGTTACTAACATCATCAACTGAATGGACCTTAGACACTTTCTTGTCTGAAGGAAATAAATTGTTCAATATGTTGACTGATTCAACAAAAATGGGGTTCCTCATTACCTATTTTTCTTTTTCTTTCTCCATGGCTAAGACACTGATCTTGATCAGGTCTTCTTCTCCCCAAGAATCCAAATTGGTGGTGTCTGGTGTCAAGCTTGACAACAATGATACATAAGGTAATGGAGTGATAGAAGTGCTATCCATTACTTCTTTCTTTACTCTGATTTTCATTTCTATTGGTTCACTTCCTTTTACCTCTTCTTCTCCTTTCTTTTCTTCCTCTTTATCTATTTCTTTTTCTATATCTTTTTCTTCTTTTCCATCTATTACGTTCTCAATCAATACTTCTTCTTGTTGATTGGGAGGAGTGTTACCAAATAGAGTTTCAACCTCTTGTGTGATTATGAATGCTTCTTCAAACTTGTCCAAATCAATGTCTATGGATGCCATAGTAATTTTTACATTATCAATAAAAATTATGTCATCTTTGTGTGTCTCTGTCATGGGCGCAGACTTTGCTGCCTCTGTAGGTGTTTCAACTATAGGCACTGAGTCCTAAGGACCTGTCACTAGTACATTAGTGGGCTCTATCACCTTTAATTCCTTTGTGGGCACTTAAGTTGTGGGCTCAGTAGGTGGGTACATGTGCCTATTCATAAAAACTTTCTCAAAAGCTTTATCTGTTTCCTTTGCAACCAACTCATAGTTCTTGTCCATGATATGTAATGTTCTTGTCTTGGTTTTGAGGTGAGGTTTCACCAGATCTAATAAAAAAGTTTTCTCCTCTAGAGAACATAATAGGAGGCTTTCATATAGAGTCTTTTCTCTTATCCTTTGATCCTCTTCAATGACCTATCTTTTTAGGAATTCTAAGATATTCCACACATTGTCTAGAATCATTGTCTTGAATTCTAGGGCTGTCCTTTTAAAATTAAACATGTGTTTGATAATCATTCCATGAATTTATGATTTTTCAATTTCACTATACGTCTCATAGAATTTTCCTACTTGATCAATCTTGCCTTCATCAACAATCCTTGTACTCAAAACACTAAGACTAGGTTTGAAACCTACTTGTGGAGGTGCTTGAGTGTTCTTACTTCTGGTTTCTCATGAGGATGGATGACTGGTGCTAATTTATTTCTTCCTCTTAGGCATTTCCTTATACTCAGGAGGAGTTGTAAGATCAATTATTTTGGTGGGCGCAGGAGGGACAACATCAAGTTTGTCCTGTTTATCCTTGGGATCTTCAAATTTCTCAATCTTGACCTTCTTTAACTTAGGATCATCTTCCTTTGCTTCTGTTGTAGATGCACTCTCAATTCCCAAAGCAATCTTTTCTTGTCTTTCTTTGTCAAGGTTTTCTTGAGTTACTTCATGAATTCTGAGGATTTAAGAAGTAACCTTAGCTACTTTTCTTTTAGTTGATATGATGTTCAAAACAACATCAACTTCTCTTGATTTCTCTTCATAAGTCCCCCATCTTGGTTCATTAGGGTCCTTAGGGGCTAATAGAAATACTTGTGCATATGCTTCTAGGACTTGTTCATCAATCTCACATCCAAGTGGATGGATCCACCTTGTTCTTGGTTCAACTAATTCCATACATGTTAAATTAGTTTCTACCATAAAACAGATGCTGTCCTTGTGCTTCTCAAAAATGTTCTCTGGTTTTTTGTATCTTATCTACATCTTGATTCTGAATGTTTTCAATTCTAGCTCTATGTAATCCTCCAATGAACTATTAGTAGATTCCTTAAAGGATATTTTAGGCATTTTAGGAATATCTTTGTCTAGGTATAAATCTAGAACCTTTCCAAGTATATGGAAGTACATGTAAATGATTAAAGACCCAAACCTAAATATTTTGGTCTTATCATGTTTGATGGCCTTAATTTTGTCTATCAGTTGTGCGTGCAAGATCTCACACAAATTGAACTCTCTATTTTCTCTAACAATCCTTATTGCTGCAAGAATAGTGGCCGCATACACACTATTCACCCTGTTAGTGTGCTAAAACTTATACCCTAATATCATAGACATTAGTTTGATGTCTTTCTCTTCTATAGGCTCGATAGTCATTCCACTCCTATCACTTCTTGACTTTCATGCTTGTTATACTTGTTTCCTTAAATCCTTACCCACTGGAAGAATGACGCCTATCCTAGAAAGGCCTATCATCTCATGAATGCGATCTCCTATAATTATTATTGGAACTTCACCTATCCAAAATAGGTCATCATGGATTCTTCTGAACAGGATCTTGATCCATTCAGATTTGTAAAACTCATGTGCCATAAAAAACTCAACCATAAGATGATTCTCTAACTACACGAACTCATCAAGGAAGGTTATATCTAGTTTAATCATGGTCTTAATGTGTGCTCTAATTCTATTGAGACCCACTACTTCCTTCTTACAATGAATGTATGGACAGATGTCTTCAACATGCATAACACCCATAGGGGTTCAAGAGAATGCACCTTCTAAGTCATCTAGGGTAGAATTAAAGGGATGTCTCTTCAAAATGTATCTCTTCTTCTCCACAACATCAAACATAATAGGAGTAGCCATTAATTACTTGTAAATCACTTCACAAATGGTTTCTAAGAACTTGTGAATCGTCACAATGGATTAGGGCTTCCGCAACTGATCAAACACACTTCTTCACTAGTGAATCAAGCTACAATCCTTGACAATCAATTTCTAGGGCTTCTATGCTCTTCAATCACTCAAACTCAAATGTAATGAGTAATCTATAAGTCTCTATGTACTTAAAAGTGAAATTTCTTCCATTAATGCTTGCTGTGTACATAAGACTTTTATCAAAAATCTCCAACTTTCATTCTATAATCAATTGGGTAGTGCACTCTTGCACATGTCATCACATAATCTCCAAAAGGTTAAATGCAAAGGTGCATACTTTGAGGGTGAGTATACCGACCGCACAGGGGTCTAGAGATAAATTAGCTCCCCCTATGATCCTGAGGGTCATTCATCCAGATGTAGAGGGTGCATCCACTATGGATGCATCCAATACATTCTCATCAACCTTATCCTTCTTTGAATCTGACCAAATCAAGCTCGCATCTTCTGAATCTTTCAAAAAATTGACTTCTCCTTCAGTATCCAAAATTGATTCTTCTGGATTTTTAAGGCTTTCTATACTTTGCGTTCTTGATCTACAAAACTTTGAGATGTGTCCAGTCTTGTTACATGAGTGACAAATAACTCAAGGCCTTAAATTCCTTGATGCATTGACATGGGTTACCATTTTACATTGTCTAGATGAGTGACCATTATAGTTACATATCTAACATGTAACATTGTGAGAACTTCTTACATTTGGCTGATTCTGATTTCTCTAATTATGTTGAGTCTTGTTCTTCTAACTTGTCTTACAATTCATAGCTCTATGACCAAAATTATTGCATGAATAACAATAACCATTGAAAGGTCTTACCTCTTTACAATTCCTAGCTATATGTCCATGCTTGTTACATGCATAACAAGTTTGGTCTACGTGCTTGCGCTCATCCTTAGATGGTTCAATACTATCTTTAGTCTGATTTTCTATCTTCTTAGCATCAGTGGTGTCTTTTGGTGCTTTCATCCTTGCTCACATGCCATCAATTTGATTTTATGCTTCATTGAATCCAATGCTACTGGTATCTCGTTTAAGCTTCTGAGCATATAAATAAGATTCTATTAGATCGTTGCTTGTGTGTAATTTATCAATATGATTCTTTGCTTCTTTTAACTCAAATTCCAAGTTTTCTTTGCTGTTTCTTAGCTCCAAGATTTCCATGTTTGCTTGCTTGAATTCTTCATTCAGTTGAAGGTTCTCTTTGATCTATTCATCATAGACTTCTTGATTGTTAGTTATCTTGTCATCCAACTCTTCCATCTGATCTTTCAGAGATGTGTTTTATTCATTTATCTTTTTGACCATTATCCCTAAATCACTGGTAGAAAATTCTTTTAAATCTTTTCTTAGTCTTTTGATGACTTCTTGAGCATCATTGACTTTTTCTTTTAGTTCTTCAATTTCCTTTTCAAATCTGTCCAGGTCTTCAAGAGCAGCTTCAAGATTTCTTTTCAAATGTTTCATTTCTATCTTGTCCATGATATCCTCAAGTGGTTAAACTTCTTTTCTAAGGACTAGAGCTTTGATACCAATTGTTAGGAATGAGAACACTGTGAGGGGGGGGGGGGGGGGTGAATCAGTGTTCACTATATGAAACTTAAATTGAATGCTTAAGTACTGAAATAAACATTAACATAAATAAGATACATGAACTCAACACATGACACCAATATGGTTATGAGGAAACCCAAATAGGTAAAAACCCCAGTGGGAATTGACACCTAGTAATAATCTGCACTAGTGTTTTATGATCCTTGTTAGAAGATCCTTAACCCTGTTAGGAGTTGTCTTTATAATGCTTTTAGTACAGTGAACTTGTCAAGGGTCAAACCCTGTTAGGAGTCTTCTCCAATAACCCTGTTAGGAGTGTGGACACACTATCCTAGAGCTCACTGCTCAAGTGGTGAAGGCTACAACCTTTTGATCTTAGATACACACTATATCTGCTGGATGAACTGGCGCTATGACACTGCTTGTCAGATCAGTTCCTTTGATGTACTTATGCTTTGAACTCTTGTAAAGCTCTAATACACCTTATCAACTCTCTACACACTTCTGCTCTACTTGTCTCAACTCTATATCAACTTCCATGCTAATTACAAAGGGCACATCTCATATAAATATATGTGCTTATCAAAATAATTAACTAGGTCGGCCTATAACCGATTACATACAATGCTTCCAATTGAATTGGCTCAAGCGTGTTTACATAAAAACATCATTACATGTCTATAACCTAAATACAATAGGTACATAGCCTTTCCAAAACAATATTATCATCACTAATCAAATTACCAATAGTTGGTTGCATACTCTATTCTGTTATGGCATTCATGGTCTGTGTAACTTCAACTATCTGTATCTTTGTCATATTGAATCTTTTGATCATGCACTCTTAGACTAAGCATGAATATACTCTTACCATCTTATCTTCTAGGGTGCATACCATAACTCGGTCATACACATGTGCATTGATGCTTTGATCTACTGGTGCTCTGTTAACTGTCTAGTCTTCTGTAGTTAGCCAAATACTGATCTTCTAATGATTTGTGCTAACTCCAAAAAACTATATGACTTTGTTGCCATAATGAAAACACTATATCTAGTCATATATGATAGTATAGTCAGCTTGCCAACAATAGTTTCTAATGCTATGATGGATATAGAGCTAGATGTGATACATAAATATGCTCCTAGCATCTTAATTGAAGAAGGAGAGATTTCTAATGCTAGGTTGCTAGAGTTAAACTTATATAATATTAACGTGAAATCTAATAATAATGATAATGACTCTAATAATCTTAACATCTCTTTAGAATAAAATATGATAGAAAACATCTTACAAGTCAATGACATTGATAATAACGTGGTGCTATCTCTTGAACCCAATGAATCTTTGTCCTTAATACATCTTGAGTTGATGGATTGGAATGAGCCTACATCCATAAGCCTATTATCTTTTGACAATGAATATACCCAAGCCTATTATCTAAATTCTTGTGAACCTTTCCCTTCTTCCACTAGTGAAAGAAGTGAAAAAATTGATGTAGGAGCATCCTAGGATTCTTGACAATCCTGTATCAACCAAAAATATGTTTGTCTTTGAAGGTAGATTGTTAGATTTGATCTTGGTTTGATGGAGTACTTACTCAGTTTGGGGGACTGATTGCTTGATTTCTATGGTTACTAGGGTACTCAGTCTCTGAAGAATGCTCAGTAACTAAAGACATTGGTTCACTGGTACTCAGTGATAACTACGTTGCTCGGTGTTCTTGCTTATCAAATGGATTATTTTGTTGGATCAGCTTGGCCAACTGGTTCTGTTGATTTGGGTCACGCTCCTTGAGTTATGGATTGATCATTGGACATGTAGGGACCTAGATCTAGCTTGTTGCATTCTTCTATGTGGATTTGATGACTATTGGGGCCATCTTTGAGAGTTTATTTATTTTGTAAGGCTATGTGTGAGCCAACTGATGTTTTAGCATTTACTATTTGTTTGTGAGGGTTTATTGTTTCATCACCCAACTTGTGGTTGGGAATCAATATTTATAGGATGCTTGGGTAGTTGTTGAGGGGGGAGATAGTGGAAGGAAGGTTAGTAACCTACAAGCTTAGGAGTAGGAAGATTGCTTGGAAGTTTGAGTACAAGTTCAGATCTTTCCTAGGTGCCTACCAGAGTGTTGTGTGTTGCAGACCTGGACTAGTTGAATCTTGATGTTGGGAAAAGGATTTGGATCCTGTGAGATCTTGTAGACTGTTACTTTCTTTGTATCTAGCCATAACTGGGAAGGCCTTACAGCCCAACACATTGCATGTAATTGGTGATTTGATGAATAAAGATTTCTATTTTGTTTCAGATTTGTTGTTGTTGTTGTGTATTTCCACTGCATATTGGTTTGGCTACAAGGTCTGTCAGTCCTTAACTGGATCCACCAGTCTTGACTACATTAGGTGGTATCAAAGTGAGGTTTGTTCCTATTTGAGAAAAGTCCATTCCTATTGGAGCTGAGTGGATCTTGTGTGTTTGTGTCTAGATCTTGATTTGAAGATGCCTCTAAGGAGAAATCGTGAGATCTTAGAGGAAGAGGAAGCTACTGGAGAATTCAGTCTTGATGATTTTAGGGCTTTGTAGAAATAGGTGCAAGACCTACAAGAAGAATTAAGAAAGAAGAAGCCTACCTTGAAAGATGATAGTGATGATGAATCTAAGGAAGATCATTTTGAAGAAGCTATAGAAGAAGCTAGAGACCTTGAAGAGAATTGAATTCTGAAAGCTATGTCTAAGATTGGGAAAAGACCTAAGATTGAAGTTTCTACATTTACTGGAAGCCTTAGGCTAGAGGAATTGATTGATTGGATATGTGAGATTGATGAATACTTTGAGTATGAAGAAATGGAAGATCCTAATAGGGTTAGATTTGTAAAGACTAAGTTGAAGGGTCATGCAAATATCTAGTGGAGAGAAGTTCAGTTGGAATGAGGTAGAAGAGGAAAAGAAAAGATCACTAAGTGGAACCGAATGGTTGACAAGTTGAAGAAGCAATTCATTCTGGTGGATTATGAATTGGACATGTTTAAGAAGATGCAAGCTTTGAAGTAGAGTAACAAATTGGTACATGAGTATACCAAGGAGTTTTACAGAATCTTGATTAGGACTGGTCATTCTGAAGTTGATAAAGAGAAGGTTGCTAGGTATGTCTATGGTTTAAGACCTAGTATTCAGGAAGAGTTACTTACTATGTGGATGACAACAAGCAATGATGCTTATCAGATGGAATTGAAGATTAAATAGAAGCTGAATAAGAACTATGAAGGAAAATAGAGCAATAGGAACCAAAGTGGTAAAACTGGTGAATCAGTTGCTGAAAGTAATGTGATGGAGAATCCTAAGTCTAATGTGGGATCTAGTAGTGGTAAAGTTACTAAGAATGCTGGACAGAGAGGAAGGTGGAAGAATGAGTTCACTGGTACATAATATAACTGTGGTGAAGCTGGTCATAGAAGTTTTTATTGTCCTAATAAAAGGGTAGCACTGACTGTTGAAGAAGATATTGTGAATGTTGCAGAAAAAGGTGAGACACTTATCACTAGGAGATTAGCTGCATGTGTCCATGAGCCAGTGCAAAGGAGAAATCTATTCAAAACTAGATGTAAGTGCAAGGATAAGGTATGTAATGTCATAGTTGATGGTGGTAGTTATGAGAACTTTGTTTCAGAAGAAATGGTTAGTAAATTGAATTTGGAAAGAAGGAAAAATCATAATCCTTATTAGATTAGTTGGATACAAGATGTGTCTAAGGTTAGGATTGAAGAACAATACTTGGTTAAGTTTTAGATTGGATCTTACCATGATGAGATACTATGTGATGTACTGCCTATGGATGTTTGTCATTTGTTGCTTAGTAGACCTTGGTAGTTTGATAGGAATGTTTTGTTTGATGGTCGTGCTAATACCTATGTGGTTAGGCATGAAGGAGATCGACATAAGCTGATACCTTTATAGGAAAAAAGGGTTAAGGGATGTGGAGTTATCAGGTGTTGTCCTTATGACAAACCTTAGGAGTAGAGGGTTGATGAACCTATTCTTACAAAGTCTAGCATGAAGGAGAAGGAGAATGATATCTCTGAAGAGTTTGTTGAGATTAAGAAAAAATGGTCTTGCTGGTAGAGATGGTACAACAGATGGTAACATTTGTGACATAGAGAAATGTAGATGATACTGAGTTGATTGAGAAGTCCAGAGAGGATGAACCTTATTGAGGCACTGATGTGATCAGTAGTGGTTAGAGTCGGTTGCTATCAGCTGTCGACTGATGGGATAAGCAAAGTGGAAAGAAGAAGGGATTTTTTCATGAGATGGTGAATGAAGTGAAGACTACGTGGGATGAAGGACAAGAGGAGATATGGGTTAAGAATAGATTTGGCATACCTATTCTAATTCCCTTGAGGCATTCTTGATTTCCTTATGAGAAAATATTTCTTACCTAGGGTGTCTGATGCAGGAGTATCCTAGGATTCTTGGCAATCTTGTATCAACCAAAAATATGTTTGTCTTTGAAGGTAGATTATTAGATTTGATCTTGGTTTGATGGAGTACTTGCTCAATTTGGGAGATTGATTGCTCAGTTTCTATGGTTATCAGGGTACTCAGTGATAGGCCAACACTGGGGCAAATAATAAGAAAGAATTAATGATTTTTGATGAAGTTCAGTTGGTCTATACGTGTCAATCTGAGAGCGTAAGCTTGTGAAAGGTGTTCGAGTAGTATGCCATCAAGGGATGATAGTTGTGAGATGAGGGTTTATGAATGCAGCGAAAACACTCAAAACTAAATCTATAGGAAATCAAAATGGGTGCAGCAACAGGAACTGTCACTTCCTGATGCTACAAAGATAGAAACAAAACTATCTTCTTGAAATAAAAATAATAATGACAATAACCTATAGATAAAATAGTAATGAAATTATTTCTATATTATATTCTAATTACTGGATTGCTGATCTAAAAATCACAAACTGATATAAACATGAAGATCTACTATAATGACAGTCTAAGCAAGGAATATAAATTTATACAAATAGAATAAACACACTAATGGAAATACATCACCGTGTTTTACCAAGGAGCGGGCCCTTACTCCTGGCTTGCATGGTGGATAGAGAATAATCAAGTTCTACACTATTGCAACCATGCACAAACTAATGTTTTTATTTATTTCAAAATAGTGCAGTCCAGAGCTGCGTACAATAGTTTCTTCCTGCCGAAAACTCTATATTCCAATCTTGAGATTTGACCATATATATAGGTCATTGCTTATAAAAAAATACTTAACAAAATATTTATTAGATATCTACATAGATGGCTTACGACCAAGAAGATATAATAGAATAAGGCCACATGAATCATATTTGTAACTGCACGTAAAGATAGGAAACTGAATACTAATAAAGTTTCCCACATGAGTATGTGCAACAAAATTTTGCCTTGGTTATTTTCTATTGTTTCCCTTGCATGGCTGGAGGTCATCGTGTGATGGAAACAAAGGTAGATATTAAGTAGTTTAAACTCCATATAGATTGTAATACATGTGTCCAACCAGCATATATTCTCAAATGAGATTGCAGTAGTAGACATTTTATTCTGGAAGAATAATAGTTCACATCCAAATGTGATAGGAAGTTACAGTGCCAACTAGCAGGTGACATGAAGTTGCAGTCCCAACTGGCAGGCGACAGGAAGTTGCAGTCCCAACTGACAAGTGATAAGAAGATCTATGCCACAAATAAACATGCTATAATAATAAAGATTAGTAAAATGCAATCAACAATGAATTTTCCATATTTTAATCCCAAAACAATATTAAACACTACTTATTTATGTTAAACTATATGCAATGTTATAATGGTAAAATAGAATGAAATAGGATAGAAATGAAATGGAGAAGTAAGTAGGAAAGTGTGTAAGATGGATTATAATAGGGCATTAAATAGGGTATAATTGGCTCTCATCACTCAGTCTCTAAAGAACGCTTAGTAATTGAAGGCGTTGGTTCACTAGCGCTCGATGATAACTGTGTTGCTCAGTCATGCTTGGCATGGTCAGTCAACTAGTGCTTAGTTATTTCCTCTATTTCTCAGTGTTTTTTCTTACTGACTAGATTATTTTGTTGGATTAGCTTGGCTGACTGGTTCTATTGATTTGGGTTGCACTCCTTGAGTTATGGATTGACCGTTGGACATGTGGGGACCTAGATCTGGTGTGTTGCATTCTTCTATCAAATCTGATTACCGTTGGGGCCATCTTTGAGAGTTTATTTATTTTGTAAGGCTATGTGTGAGCTAACTGATGTTTTAGCATTTAATATTTGTTTGTGAGGGTTTATTGTTTCATCAGATGACTTGTGGTTGGGAATCAATATTTATAGGATGCTTGGGTAGTTGTTTAGGGGGGAGATAGTGGAAGGAAGGTTAGTAGCCTATGAGCTTAGGAGCAGGAAGATTTATTGGAAGTTTGAGTAAAAGTTTAGATCTTTCCTGGGTGCCCACCAGAGTGTTGTGTGTTGCAGACCTGGACTAGCTGAATCTTGATGTTGGGAAAAGGATTTGGATCCTATAAGATCTTGTAGACTATTAATTTCTTTGTATCTAGTCATAATCGAGAAGGCCTTACAACCCAACACATTGTATGTAATTAGTGATTTGATGAATAAAGACTTCTGTTTTGTTTCAGATTTGTTTTTGTTATTGTGTATTTCTGCTACATATTGGTTTGGCTGCAAGGTTGGTCAGTCCTTAATTGGATCCACCAGTCTTGACTGCATAAAAAATGACTGAGGAGGATATCAAGTTTCTTAGTCTAAAAATGAAAAACATAAAGAATCTGATGGTGAAAACCACATTGTGATAGTATCTGATTCGAAAAAAGAAAAAGAAAAAGATGTATCCAATGGTGAAAACCTCCTAGAGGCACCAAAGGATGAGATTCTTGATATCCTCCTAGATCATTTTAAGGAAATATCTTCAGTGATGATTGAACCAACACAACCCATCAATCTGGGAACAATAGAAGCTCCACAACTAGTTCACATTGCTCAGTCTTTGACATAAGAAGAAAAAATCCAATTCACCAGTTTCTTTAAAGAAAAGAAGATCAATTTTGCATGGTCTTATTTGGATATGCCTAGGTTGGATACAGATTTGATAATGTGCCATTTATCTATTTTTCCTAATATGAAACGTATTAAGCAAAAACTAAGGAAAATGAATCCACATGTGGCACTACTAATCAAAGTGGAACTGGAAAAATTATTGAAGGCTAGATTCGTAAGAGCCATTGACTATACATAATGGATATCAAA
Organism: Chamaecyparis obtusa; assembly: GCA_027943335.1. Lineage (NCBI taxonomy): Eukaryota > Viridiplantae > Streptophyta > Pinopsida > Cupressales > Cupressaceae > Chamaecyparis > Chamaecyparis obtusa. The sequence goes on along the minus strand of BSBK01003912.1, from coordinate 430,580 downwards.
CATAGTTCCTATTTACAAGGTAGATAAATCTATAAGAGTTTGTCTAGACTTCAGATATTTAAATAAGGCTTTCCCAAAGGATGAATTTTCGCTTCCAAACATAAACATGATTGTAGATCTTGTGGCAGGCTATGAGATGTATTCATTGATGGATGGATTTTTAGGATATAACTAAATTAAAATTGCTCCTGAAGATCAAGAAGACCACATTCACATGCACGTGGGGAACATACTATTAAAATGTAATTTTGTTTGGGCTTAAGAATGAAGGCACAACCTATCAAAGAGCAATGACTACAATATTTCATGACATGATGCATAGAAACATGGAAGACTATGTAGATGATACATTGACAAAATCAAAGATAAGGACAAAACACCTAGAAGATCCAAGAAAAATCTTTGATAGAATGGAACAGTTCCAACTAAGGCTTAATCCAAAGAAATGTGCATTTGGGGTATCATCAAGAAATTTTCTAGGATTCATAGTCTCCACAAAAGGAATTGACGTTGATCTGGAAAAAGTGAAGGCAATTCTAGAAATGAAACAACCTAGAAACATTAGTCAAATAAGGATGCTCCTAGTAAAATTACAATCCCTAAGGAGGTTTATATCCCAATTAGCAGATAAGGCTCAACCTTTTACAAAGCTAATGTTCAAAGGAACTACATTCACATGGGATGAGAAATGTGAAACAAATTTTGCACAAGTCAAGGAATATTTGATGAATCCTCCAATCCTAATGGCTCCAATATATGGGAAACCTTTGTTGTTATACATATCAGAGACATATACATAATTAGGAGTATTGCTAGCACAAGAGGATGAGGCTAAGAAGGAGAGATCTATATACTACATCAATAGGACTTTGGTCACATATGAGTTGAACTATTCCATGATTGAAAAAGTATGCCTAGCAGTAGTATTTTCATCTTAGAAGCTCATACATTACATGTTGGCACACAAGGTAAAACTGGTTGCTAAGATAGATCCACTTAAGTATCTGTTAAGTAAAGAAACACTGACAAGAAGACTAGAAAAATGGGTCTTGGTACTAAGTGAATTTGACATTGAATATGTTGATAGAAAAGCCATTAAAGGACAAGTGATAGCTGATCAACTTGCTAAAACACCATTGATAGATAACATGCTGTTACATATAGAATTTCATAATGAAGCAATCATGCACATAACATAGCATTCATGGAAGATGTATTTTGATGGCTCCTTCACATAGCAAGGATCAAGAGTTGGATGTTTATTCATTACCCCACAAGGATACAAAATTCCAAAGGCATATAAAATGATATTTCCATGTACAAACAACATAGTAGAGTATGAAGTTCTAGTGAATGGATTGAAACTCTCAATAGAATGGAAGATCATTGAATTACACATCTATGGAGATTAAAAACTCATTACCAATTAGGTGACTAGTGACTATAAAAAAAAAGATGATAAGCTAATGCCTTATAAAATAATGGTGGATGACTTGAAGAAATATGTTGTCTTCATCACATTTGAACAGATTCCAAGATTAGAAAATAGAGTAGTAGATGTGATGGCTACCTTAGCATCCATGTTACAACCGGAAGAACATAAATTTCTCTATGAATTCTTGGTGGAAGAACTCCCCTTTCCATCTTATGACTCACCTAAATCCCAAATTATATATGCCATTGAAACCCAAGTTTTATGTAGATATGCTCATATCTATTCTTATCTAAAAGACCAAACATTCCCTGAAAACTATTTGAGAAATGAAAAGAGATTCCTTATAAGAGAAAAATTGCATTATATAATCATCACTAATGAATTGTATAGATGTAGTCTAGATGGGATGCTACTTAGGTGTTTAGAAAATGAAGAGTCAAATCATGCATTAAAGGAAGTTCATAAAGGTGTGTGTGGGTCATACTTGAATAATTTTTCATTAGCCAAGAAAATTTTGAGAGTGGGGTACTACTGGCCTAAAATGGAGAAAGATGCAATTCAGTATTCTAAAACATGTAAGAAATGTCAAGTCCATGACAACTTGATACATGATCTAGCTAGAGAGATAATTCCTTTCATAACACATTGGCCATTTCAACAATGGGCTTTTGATCTAGTTAGATAGATTTACCCAAACTCATCAAATGGACATAAATATATTATCACTGCAACTAAATATTTTACAAAATGGGTGGAAGCTATGCCACTATCCAATGAAACATGAAAAAAAATCTCAATGTTCATCTTGAACTACATCATATGTAAGTATGGAATACCCTCGTCGATTGTGACTGAAAAAGGGGGTCAATTAAAAAACAAAGACATGGTTGACCTATGTCTTCAATTCATATCACTTAGCACTATTCCTTGATCTATTACCCTAAAGGTAATGAATAGGCTGAAGCATCAAATAAAACCATTTTGAAAATGTTGCATAGAATAGTGAGTAAGTTAGGAAGAGATTAACATTTGTAAATACATATATCATTGTGGGCGTATCACACCAGCATTAGGAAACCAACTAGTGTAACTCCTTTTGCACTATTATATGAATCCGAGGTGGTACTACCAGTTGAAGTAGAGATTCCATCACTGAGGGTATCATTAACAAATATAGTCACTGATGAGGACTATAAAATCTCTAGACTACAAGAATTAGAAATGCTAGATGAGCATAAGAAACATGCGTTTGATCATCTCAAAGTCTATCAAAAGAAAATATCAAGAGGATACAACAAGAAATTGAAACCAATAATTTTTCAAGTAGTAGATCTAGTCCTAAGAGAAAATATGAAAAATTAGCAACATCGAGAACAAAAGGGAAAGTTTGAACCCAACTGGCTGGTTCCCTTTGTTATCACAACATCATTTGGATCAGGAGCCTATCAATTGGCTATGCCTAAGGGAGATGTTCTACTAGATCCAATCAACACTCTACACCTAAAGAGGTTTTATACCTAACATTCTTGAGGTAACACCTGTACAGTGAAAAGAGTTCCTAGAAAAAGTACAAAAAAAATAGAAAGAGTTCTTGAAGAAAAGAAAAAACAACAAATATTGATCCTGAAAAAAATAAAAAATAGTGGAAAAAGTCCTGAAAAATGATCATCTCAGTGAAAACCTGGTAAACAGGCGCCTTGGTGAGTTCAAAAAAAAATACAAAGAGAAAAGATACAAAAAAATTGAAAAAGAGAAAAAGTGTCTTGGTGAAAACTTGGTAAATAGGCGCTATGATAGAAAAAATAGAAAAAGTTTGGCCAAGTGGTGAAAACCTAGTAAATAGGGACTACTTGTAATCAACACTCTATCTATCAAGACAACGCTTGCATACTTGGCTGATGTAAAGTTCAGCTTTTACATATCTCTCAGTCACTTTCATGACAAGCAAAATCTTAAAATACACTATCAGAAACTCATATCTTCCCAAGGATGGAATTTTTCCGAATCAAAGGCCCAGGTAAATCATTTTCCTAGGGGGTAATGATCAAAACCATGCATGTCACAAATTCTCTTAGTCACTATTAGGACTTTCTACTAGGGTGTCATTTATTCCTAGTCCGTAATAGACATTAAACTACGAAAACAAAGGTATTTCTTAATGCCACCCACAATAGTATTTCTTAATACTTGGACCTAAAAAGTGTTCCTAAACACTACGTCATGATGATAAGGGTATTTCTAAACACTAAACAAGTGAGACATTCATTGATTAAATAAAATTCTATGATTGACAATTCTTATGTGTTTGCAAATTAAAAAACATGTGTTTTTAAACACTACAATAACAATTGTCTATTCTTGAGGTAAATACACTAGTCTTGATTAGAGAAACAAAATGAAGAAATAATGAATTATGACTTATTATCAATTTGTGATTGTTATGTTCCTTGAGTGACTCTATGATGTCTAAAAATAGACTAGAGAAACAAGGATTGGGGGCATAACATTTTCTTTGTCTTTTGTTTGTGGTAATAAATCCGATGATCTAAGGTGATTATATAGAATGGGTGTCTATGAAAAATGCTTCCATCATGATTGGAATGCCATGTATACCTCGACCTATTTCCTATGAAAGCTTTAGTGTGGTTGGCTTTATTTCCTTGTTTTTAACTAAAATGAAAACAACTTCGTAGTAAGGTGCATAAAAAATCAAGAAAATACCCAAGGATATGAATATAAAATAAAAGGTCATTGCAAGTATACATTTTTCACAAGAACATAAAAGATTTATTTCAAATGGAAGTAACTGGCAGAACATTCTAGCCTATATGTTTTAATGTTTAGGTTAACTTTAGACATGAAAAATGAAAGGGAAGTATTCATATTTTCATGATTGCAAAATTTATCAGTGAAAGTTGTACTAACCTATGAGGTCCCAACTAAAAATGCTCTATGATGATAATAGACTCACTTTGAATAAATAGTGACTATCCTAGGCATCTTAGTCTAGCTGCATTTCATTGTTAATTGCATTTAGATTATTTTTTAGTTGCATTTTCATATTAATTTGCATTAGATTCATTTAGATGCATTTCATGTTTTAGTTGCATTGAAGTTCATTTTAAATTGCATTCATTTTAATATAGTTGCATTGATTTTAAGTTTCATCAACGTGATGGTGTGAATGAAATTAACATCAATATAATTGAAAATCCTAAAAACATAAACATTTTCCCAAGTTTGACCAAGTGAACTTGTTTGAGTTCAAGTGTTTTCGTTACTTATTTTAACAAGGTTTTTGCAAGAAATTGAAAACTCCTAGATGCACATCAAGCAAATGTTCTTTCCCAAAAATTGATTAAGTGATTGAACTTGAAATCTTTTGAAGACACAAGTGTTTAAGTTTTGAGTTTTTCTTTCTCCAAAAAGTAAACATTTGAGCGATTTCAAGTTCTTTTCTTGAGCATTCAAGATTGAGTTTGCGTGTTACTTTAGAACTTTGAAAAGTGCTTTGTTTTTTTATCTTTAAGTCATTCAAGATTGAGTTTGCGCATGAACTAAAATTGAAAGAGGAAGGAATAGAGATGCTTTTCTTTCTCTTTTAAATAATTCAAGATTGTGTTTGATTTTCAAAGTGACAATGACTCAATTGGACTTGGGTTCATTCTTTTAGCTTCATTCAAGATTTGTTTTCCTTTTGCTGAATTTTTAGACTCCAAAGGGAAAGTTCCTAGATTTAGCTTTAATACATGAACTTTGAAAGGCATTCAAGATTTTGCAATAAGAGAATTGTTCACATAAATAACAAAGCTTTAGGACTGATTTAGGAAAGTTTTGAAACCTTTAGGAATTTTTAGGAACCAAATTTGAAAAGATTTAGCAAAGATTTTGATGATTTTGTTCCTAGTTTGCTTTGAGATTTTTAACAAAACTTGAAGACATTGTAAATGAAATTCTTTTTAGCTCTCTTTGATGTGTTTCATTTTTGAGTTGATTAGGAGCCACTTAGCTTTGCAATGCAAACTTGATGTTCTTTTTATGCTCCCAAATCATGAAATGTTCCTACTTTTCATGAATGCATCTAAAACCTTGATGTTGCAAGGGTGCAAATGATTCGATTGATTTTTGTTTGTTTGTTAGAAGATTTTGCAAGTTTTAGTCTTTAATGCATTCACGAGTGATTTTGGGGTTCATTTTAAGCACTAAAATAAGATTTTTTTGCCTTTGTTTTGTTCATTTTTACCCCAAATTAAAGTGTTCCTAGATGCTATCCCGAATTTACCAGATGCAATCCAGGAAATGGTGTACTCCCCAGATGCGATTCGGGAAATGGTGTAAACCCCAGATGTGATTTGGAATCCTGGATGCTACCTTGAATTTAACCAAATGTGATCCAAAATCCTGGATGCTACCCTAAATTTACTAGATCCGATCCTCTGGCAATTTTAAATACATTACATGGAATTTTTACATAGAAAATACATGTTTTTTTAATAAAAAATGAGATCTTTTAGGGATTTTTTGGAAGAATAAGGCAAGTTTCTTACAAGTAGAAGAAAGGTGAATATAAAGAAGTAGAAGAAAGATATGTTTATAGATAAGAGAATGAATCTAGTAGTTTCCTCCACCTTCAAGCTCCAAATGTTCCAAAAAATGCCAAAATAAGTGAGATGTTGAATGAACCTGTGAAGTGGGTCCCACCGGGCGTGCCAAAATGTAGGCTAGGGAATTTGGAACCTGTTACCTATCTTGAAAGGCTGAAACACTCAAATGTTAAAACTAATCTAACATGTTCAAGAATTGTAAAAAGCTAAGACAATGGAAACAAAATCCAACCACCTCAAGATTGTTGCTAAACCAAGTGCTATACTCTACTATTTGATTTGCTTCAATTAGAGGGATGTGGATGTGCTCTGTAAGCAATTGGAGCATATTCCTAATGCACTCTAAAAGGGATTGAGATTCATGAAAACCCCAAAAATGGCACAATATTGGGTAGAACACCCAAAATTGCCCCTAAGGCTTCAAGAACTCAAAATGATGCTAAGATAGAGATTAAATGCAAGGATGATTATGCTAGATTGATTTTAATCCAAATGAAGTGTGAGTATGATGCAAGAAATGCATAAAAAAGAAATAAACCAGTTCATTCCATTAATTCTAAGCTAAGATTTGAGTTAAACAAGCTTGAAAATGAAATAGATCTAACAATTATATGCAACAGCTTAAAGATCTAGAGCTATTCTAGCATTATAGGTTTACTATGAAATGACTAGAAATTGCTTATTTTCTCTTAGGAAGTGAGGGTATTTATAGGATTTGGGAAGGGCTTGGGTTAGGAGGTCGAGTCAAGGATAAGGATTGACTTTCAAAGGGGTTGAATGGACCAAGGCTTAGGAAATGGTGGAATCACCATTTAATTAAAATTAAAGTGAGATTAGGAATTTCTATAAGAGGTTAAGGTTCTCTAGGATATTTCTAAGGTTTTGGATTTAAATAAATAAATTATTTATTTAAATAACTTTTGGTCAATTTATTAATTAAATAATTAATAAATAGGGAAATAATGTTTACATGAGATTTAAACATTTCTGGAAGAGATTTCTTAATTAAATATTCTTAATTAAGATAAAAAGATTTAATGGAATCAAAATAAATAAATAAATAAAATAATTAATTAATTAATAAATGATGATGTCATCAGGGGTTTGTCAAAAAATAAAAATACTTTATTTTCTAATGGATTTTTAGGTATCTACATTTTGCCACTCTTTGATGCGATGCCACAAGTGGTGTGGCATCAAAGACAAGAAAATAAGATGCCCCAGTATAGAATTTAGAGAAATAAGGGATTGTGCCCCCTCGAGAAAATAATGCAAAGAGGAAAAGTTGTGGAATTTTCTTGAAAGGAAACATGAGGAAAGAATGAAGGAAGAAGGGAGGATAAATAAACAAACTTCCAAGAGCAAAGATGGGTGAATAAAAGATTAGATGGAATGCAAAATGCAGGATGCAGCTACATGAAGATGAAAGATACAAGATTAATCTAGATGATGCAGGATGCAGGGGATTTTAGGGAGCTCCAAGTGCAAATGTGGAGAGCACAACCTAGTTTGATATAGCAACATTAAAGACCTACCAAGGATAATGGGATCATAAGGCCTTGTCACCAGCATTGCATAAGATTGATGCTAAAAAGACACGTAGGGTTTCCCTAGCATCACACATGAAACCTAAAGGGGGCATGGCAGAAATGAAGCTAGAACAACCACAAACAAACAATTGACTCAAAGGAAGAAGCAAAAGATCAAAAGACCTTGCCCTAGATTGTCCTCATTCACAACACACCATGATATAAAGGATCATGGTGACTTTGAGTAGAGAACAATGAGAAGCCGTAAAAGATAAACAAGACCCAAAGGAAAAAATCCAAGGTCACAATGACATCCAAAAGAAAACCTTTGACAAGGAGAGAGATTTGATTTGATTGATGGTGGAAGGATCGATCTAAATGCGTGGAAGGATACATCAACATGGACCTGGTGTGATTGGTGGAAGATTAGGTCTGACAGGTAGGATACATCTAAGTGGACTAGTGATTAGGATTAGGCCAGACAATACAAAAGCATACATCTGTGTAGACCCAATGATTGGTGGAAGATTTTGTTATTTTGCTGACAAATGATAAGGTTCAAAGATAGTCATAGTGATCAAGGATAGTCGACAATTGATGTTGCTGAAGTGCAAGGCTGGGTGGGAAAAGATATCTGATCAAATGTTGCTATAGGACTGACAAGGATATGTACAACAAGACATCGACAAGGGCTGACTGACACAAAGGATGGGACCTAAAGATACATATGTACAAATGAGCTTAGGTGGAGAAACAACTAATGCTATGGTACAAGACTTAGGATAAAATGTACAAAGAACTTGGGGATGAAGCTGAAGCTCCAAAGATATGTAGGATGATGCCCCAGTTGGGCTAGAAATCCAAGACAGACTGACGGTTGATGCTATGTCCTAAAATGACACAAATTTGGGAAAGATGCATCCCAATGATGATGATTGGATTGAGATAAAGGCTTTCTACAAGACTAGGAACAAGACTAAAGATGTGATGGGATAGATTGGCTTGATCTTGGACATTGGATAGCTAGAAGATATGGATAGGATTGGAAGATGGCTAGTAATGTTTGAAGATGGATGAATGACATTGGATTGCATGGGGGTAGCCTATAGCTAGATACCAATGGCAAGGGAAGATACCAAGTGATGGAAAGATGGAGGAAATGCTTAGGGATTAATGTTGGAGGGAAATACTTGGGATTTAGATGGAGGAACCGTTGGGAGATTTGGATGGAGGAAGACTTGGATTTGGATGGAAAAATTGCTTAGGATTTGGATAGAGGAATGCTAAGGGATTGGATTGAGGAACTGCTAGGAGATTTGGATGGTGGATTTTATTGAGGATTGGATAGAGGAATGGTTGGGGAGATTGGATGGAAGATTTGCTTGAGGATTGAATAGAGGAATGCTTGGGTTTTGGAGATGAAAGATAAGGATTTTGAAGGTGGATGTGATAAATTCTCCAAGGAATATGTCACCAAGGAACAAGATGCCCCCTGCTTAGGATAGTCCATGCATTCAGAGGTTTTAGAATGGGGTACGATTAGATGGAATATATGCTGATAAGAGGATGAGGAAGGTAGATGGAAGCTTGGATAGAGGATAGGTGGCTAAAAGATGGTGATGGATGCCAAAAAGGTGTCCAAAAGCATGTATACCCGATGGTCTCTATTTTGTTGTCAAGATCCAAAGGAGGATGAAGGAGGTGAGAGACAAATGGTATGGAGGAGATGTTGGATAAGATGTGAGATAGAAGGGAATGGCCCCCAACTATAGAAAGGAATTGGGGGGACCTACACATGATGTGTGTTTGCTAGGTTTTCATCATGGTACTTGTCCAAGGTGCTTGAATTGCCATGTTTTCATGATTGGACAAAGGTGTTTTTTCTTTTCTTTTCTTTTTTTTTTGATATTTTTCTCTTGATTTTTCCAATTTTTATGGATTTTTTTTTTCTGATTTTATGCTAACTTTTTGTTGATCTTTTGATTTGTTGATGACTCTCTAATTTGGTGCTGTCATGTTGCTGACTTTCTGATTTTATTGACCTACTGATTTGTTGCTGTCTTTCTAATTTTGCTGACCTGCTGATTTGTTGCTGACTTTATGGTGATCATCTGATTTGTTGTTGAGCTTGTGTTGACCTTTCGCTAATATTTTGATTTGTCTAGATGTTGGTACAACTTTATTGGGATGGATAGATTATGCAAAGGCATGGATGAGATCGGGTAGATGGGAGATATGGTTGTAGAATGTGTTTGGATGGAATGATGGGAATTGATCATGATAGGGGGATGATGTCAGGACCAACATTGTAACAAGTTGTGGAGAAGGTGGATGAAGTGGATAGGACATGAAAGATAGAGGTTGATGTGATGGAGGATTTACGTTAGGAGATTTTGGGACATAGGGACCCAAAATGGATTTAGGAAATGGAGCAGAGGAATGAGTAGCTAGTGGATTGGTAACCTTGGATGCCATTATGGATATTTCTTTTAGATGAATTACACCTTTTTGCTTTGGGATCTACAACATTTTTTCTTTAGCTTTGGTGGGCCTTTGTGGCCATTGGTATGCATCGGATTTTTCTTTTTCTTTTTCGGGCCTTTGCGGCCATGTAGTGGATTCTTTAACTGCTTGATTGGATTTTTCTTTGCTTGAGCATGTTGCTTAGAATGGACATGGAAATCTTTAGATTTTTGTGGATATTTCCCTTTCTGCATCTTGGATATGGCATCCAAATTGTGAGAACCATTGGAAGGAATATGAGGAACTGTGTGGGATGGAGTGATGAAAGGAGATTGGTAGATAGGATATGTGGGAATGTAACTTTGTTGATCCTGACTAGGGATGCTTGGATTTTGGATGAAGGACTGAGTAAAATAAGATGGGGGATGATATTTTGGGATGTAAGGCCCCAAAATGGATTTTGTATGTAGAGGATATGTGCTAGTAGATTTTGGGACATAGGGACCCAACATGGATTTGGAGGATAAAGGAGGAATGTGATAGGTTGTCCTTAGTTGTAACGATGGAGGAGGAGGAATGGGGTTGTATGCTTTGGAATATGTGATGGTGGGTTTGGAAGGATGCTTGAATTTAGATCTAGTTGTACCAACATTTCTGGAGGAAGTGCCTTCTTCAAATGTTTGACCAATTCCACATGATTTTGGATGTTTCTTATCCTGAACAGGCTCTAGATTTCCTTGTTCATGTGAGCCTAGGCCTTTGCCTATATAATTCCATTTCTTGAGAATTTTATCCAAGCAAGGATATTTCTAACTTTGGAAGTAAGATAAACTCCCAGTTTCTAGTTCTATCATGGAAGATAGGGAACTTATTGCCTCTACTTCAAGTGGACTACCTTTGAAAAATGTAAGTGGTCCAAGAGGATAGAGTGATGGCAGTTGGATAGTTTGGATTGGAGGATCCTCAAGAGGAGAGGATAGGATGATGGGATTTTGATTGGGACTGGGAGATGGTAATGGATCTTCAGATGGAGGAATTGGGATGTAGAATCTTGAATTGGAGGAATTGGGATTGTGGAATCTAGGATTGGGGGTGATGGAAGTAATAGAACATGCAATAGAGGAAGTGAAGGGATTGGATCTTGATTTTCTTCGATGGGTACTTCAACATGATTTTGGACAAGATCTTGACATGATAAAATTTGTGTGGATAGAATGTTGGGGGATGTATGGATGGACTCTTCAGATGGTATGGATGAAAGGATGGGAGATTCTACAACTATGATGGTAGGAAGAAGTGTGAACTATTGAGGCTCATTGTGTGTGCTTTGGATAATGCTAGGAGGAGGAGAAGTGGATGGAGATTTGGTGAAGTCAATGGATAGGAATGACTTATTGATGCTAGGATATGGAAGAGGATCAATGAGTGGAATATATGGAAGAAGGATAATGGATGCGGGAGGCTGACATGGCTCATCAATGATGGCTTCACATGAAGGATTGAGATGGCATGTATTTTCAGTTGTAGGAATGGGATTTTTTGTTGGCTTCCTTGTGAAACTCCTTGGAGACTTCTAGATTGGAGGAGGTGATGGAATAGAATGTGTAGAAGATGGGGAGCTAGGATAGATCACACATGGAGGTGGAGTAGAAGATTGTGAACTTTCTTGAGGGGATGATGGTGTGATGAGGATTTGGAAGATGGCATGACTAGATAGTTCACATAGGTAGGTTTGGAGGAAGCTTGTGAACTAAATTGGCTATTTGGTGAGGTAGGAATGATGGATTTAGGTGTGGGATATGAAGTGGATTGAGGGATGCATTCTTTTTGTGAAAGGGGATTTGCAACAATGTAGGTGAGAATGGAATATGCTAGATTTGAATAGGATATAGCAGATGGTGAATCTAGATAGAATGGATGATTAGGATAATAGATTGGAAGACTAGGATTTGGGATTTGAAAATGATTTGGAGGATAATGAGATGGAGGATTTGGATAAGGGATGGGAAGACTAGGATTTTGGTTTTGAAAATGATTTGCAGGATAAGGAGATGAAGGATTTGGATAAGGGATGTAACTTGGAGTGTTGCTATGGAAAGATGGTGATTGGGATATGACCATAGAAGTGGATGGAGGTACAAAGGATGCATATGGAGGATATGTAGATTTGAGATAGGAAAAAGGTATAGATGAATAGGATAGTGGATTTCCCTTATCAAAGGTAGGATAAGGAGTGTTAGTGGATATGCATGAAGGAATGATAGGATAGTTTGGAGGAATGATTGGATGTTGTGGGATGTTTGGAGAAATCTTGCTAAGATTTTTAAAGTATACATTGTGATCTACAAGGATTTCATCATCCTGATGGCTAAGGTTTTCAAAGTATGCATCATGATCAACAAGAGTTTCATCACCATCAAGATAGGATGGATTGAGAGGAGAGACATAATAACCTAACTCATCATAATAGTTTTGAGATATGCTGACTTGCAGATGAGTTGGATGAAGGATGAAGATGGATGGAAGACTAAGGCATTGGACTAGGATGACTAAGGAGCTCAGACTAAGATTGGATTTGGATCAAGATATGAGGAAAGACTAACTCTAGAGGAATACATAAAGGGGATGGGGGATGACCAAGATTACTCTACTAATCTAGGATGGGAGGATAAGACTAGATGCAAGGTGATTAGAAGACCATAATTTGGGAAAATTGGATGACAAGATTCTAAAATTTTGGATGAACTTTGGATTTGAAGTATTTGAATAACATGGCAACAAGGATTGATTGTAGAACTCTTTGCTTTGTGTATGTTTCAATAGATTTTTTGTACTAAGTCTGAAACTTTGGAAAAACATCAAGCAGAAACTACCTAGAAGTCAGGCTAGTATCAAAATCCTTTCCCACAACTTGATACCCCCTAAAAGGGGATACATATGGTGAGTAATCTTAAGGTGATCTAGTAAACCCCTTGGATTAGTCCTTGCAGAAGGATTCTGATACCTTGGTATGTGGATAGGGTAGCCTCTATTTTAACCAATTTGTAATTTTTCCATGGAGTCCCCCCAATTAGTTTTTACACGTGTGACTCACTTAAGATCCTAGCTGACCATGCTAAAATAGTAGGGATTATTCACCTACCCCGAGCTACCATCAACACACCTCTCTTGAGCTTGAGGGGATGTAAGCGAGAGTTTTATCAGTGCTTTATTTATATACTAGTCAGGGAAGATACTAGTTTGAGGTCATTCTCCAGAGAGGAAGCGTGCACTTTTCTCCCTGAATAGGCCTTGCTAAAAGTAAAACAAGTGAACTTGTCTGAGTTCAAGTGTTTTATGTTACTTATTTTAACAAGGTTTCTGCAAGAAATTGAAAACTCCTAGATGCACATCAAGCAAATGTTCTTTCCCAAAAATTGATTAAGTGATTAAATTTGAAATCTTCTGAAGACACAAGTGTTTAGGTTTTGAGTTATTCTTTCTCCAAAAAGTAAATGTTTGAGTGATTTCAAGTTCTTTTCTTGAGCATTTGAGATTGAGTTTGCATGTTGCTTTAGAAATTTGAAAAGTGCGTTGTTTTTTAATCTTTAAGTCATTCAAGATTGAGTTTGCGCGTGAACTAAAATTGAAAGAGGAAGGAATAGAGATGCTTTTCTTTCTCTTTTAAATCATTCAAGATTGTGTTTGATTTTCAAAATGACAATGACTCAATTGGACTTGGGTTCATTCTTTTAGCTTCATTCAAGATTTGTTTTCCTTTTGCTCAATTTTTAGACTCCAAAGGGAAAGTTCCTAGATTTATCTTTGATACATGAACTTTGAAAGGCATTCAAGATTTTTTAATAAGAGACTTGTTCACATAAATAAAAAAGCTTTAGGACTGATTTAGGAAAGTTCTGAAACCTTTAGGAATTTTTAGGAACCAAATTTGAAAATATTTAGCAAAGATTTTGATGATTTTGTTCCTAGTTTGCTTTGAGATTTTTAACAAAACTTGAAGACATTGTAAATGAAGTTATTTTTAGCTCTCTTTGATGCATTTGATTTTTGATTTAGGACCACTTAGGATTATTTTTGAGTTGATTAGGAACCACTTAGCTTTGCAATGCAAACTTGATGTTCTTTTTATGCTCCCAAATCATGAAATGTTCCTACTTTTCATTAATGCATCTAAAACCTTGATGTTGCAAGGGTGAAAATGATTTGATTGATTTTTTTTTGTTTGTTAGAAGATTTTGAAATTTTTAGTCTTTAATGCATTCAAGAGTGATTTGGGGGTTCATTTTAAGCACTAAAATAAGATTTTTTTGCCTTTGTTTTGTTCATTTTTACCCCAAATTGAAGGGTTCCCAGATGCTATCCTGAATTTACCAGATGTAATCTAGGAAATGGTGTAGTCCCCAGATGCGATCCGGGAAATGGTATAAACCCTAGATGCAATTTGAAATCTTGGATGCTACCCTGAATTTAACTAGATGCGATTTGGAAAATGGTGTAGGCCCTAGATGCAATCCAGAATCTCGGATGCTACCCTGCATTTACCAGATGCAATCCTTTGGCAATTTTAAATACATTACACATAATATTTACCCAGAAAATACATGTTTTTTTGTCAAAAATGAGATTTTTAAGGGATTTTTTGGAAGAATAAGGCAAGTTTCTTATAAGTAGAAGAAAGGTGAATAGATAGATGTAGAAGAAAGATGTGTTTATAGACAACAGAATGAATCTAGCTATTTCCTCCACCTTCAAGCTCCACATTTTCCAAAAAATGCCAAAATAAGTGAGACATTGAACAAACCCATGAAGTGGGTCCCACCGGGCGTGCCAGAATATAGGCTAGGGAATTTGGAACCTGTTACCTATCTTGAAAGGCTAAAACAATCAACCATTAAAACTAATCTAACATGTTCAAGAATCATAAAAAGCGAAGACAATGGAAACAAAACCCAGCCACCACAAGATTGTCGCTAAAATAAGTGCTATACAATACTGTGTGATTTGCTTCAATTAGAGGGATGTGGATGTGCTCTCTAAGCACTTGGAGCATATTCCAATGTACTCTAAAAGGGATTGAGATTCATGAAAACCCCTAAAATGACACAATATTAGGTAGAAAAACCAAAATTGCCCCTAAGGCTTCAAGAACTTAAAATGATGCTAAGATAGAGATTTGATACAAGGATGATTATGCTAGATTGATTTTAATCCAAATGAAGTGTGAGTATGATGCAAGAAATGCATAAAAATGAAATAAACTAGTTCATTCCATTAATGCTAAGCTAAGATGTGAGTTAAACAAGCTTGAAAATGAAATAGATCTAACAATTATATGCAACAACTTAAAGATCTAGAGCTATTCTAGCATTATAAGTTTACTATGAAATGAAAAGGAATTGCTTATTTTCTCTTAGGAAGTGAGGGTATTTATAGGATTTGGGAAGGACTTGGGTTAGGAGGTTGAGTCAAGGATAAGGATTGACTTTCAAAGGGGTTGAATGGACCAAGGCTTAGGAAATGGTGGAATCACCCTTTAATTAAAATTAAAATGAGATTAGGAATTTCTATAAGAGGTGAAGGATCTCTAGGATATTTCCAAGGTTTAGGATTTAAATAAATAAATTATTTATTTAAATGACTTTTGGTCAATTTATTAATTAAATAATTAATAAATAGGGAAATAATGTTTAAATGAGATTTAAACATTTCTGGAAGAGATTTCTTAATTAAATATTCTTAATTAAGATAAGGGGATTTAATGGCATAAAAATAATAAATAAATAAATAAATAAATTAATTAATTAATAAATGATGATGTCATTAGGGGTTTTTCAAAAAATAAAAATACTTTATTTTCTAATGGAGTTTTAGGTATCTACATTTTGCCCCTCTTTGATGTGATGCCACAAGTGGCATGGCGTCAAAGACAAGAAAATAAGATTCCCTGGACTAGAATTTAGAGGAATAAGGGGTTGTGCTCCCTCAACAAAATAATGCAAAGTGGAAAAGTTGTGGAATTTTCTCAAAAGGAAACATTAGGAAATAATGAAGGAAGAAGGGAGGATAAATAAACAAACTTCCAAGAGAAAAGATGGGTGAATGCAAGATGAGATGGAATGCAAAATGTAGGAGGCAGCTACATGAAGATGCAAGATTAATGTAGATGATGCAAGAAGTAGGGGATTTCAGGGAGCTCCATGTGAAAATGTGGAGAGAATAACTTAGTTTGATATAGAAAAAATAGAGACCTGCCAAGGATACTGGGATCACAAGGCCTTGTCACCAGTGTTGCATAGGATTGATGCTAAAAAGACATGCAAGGTTGCCCCAGCATCACACATGAAACTCACAGGAGGCATGGCGAAAATAATTATAGAACAACCACAAACAAATGACTGACTCATAGGCAGAAGCAAAAGATCAAAAGACCTTTCCCTAGATTGTCCTCATTCACAACACACCATGATATAAAGGATCATGGTGACTTTGAGTAGAGAACAATGATAAGCTGTAAAAGATAAAAAAGACCCAAAGGACAAAATACAAGGTCATAATGATAACTCCAAAAGACAACCTTTTCCAAGGAGAGAGATTTGATTTGATTGATGGTAGAAGGATTGGTGTGAACATGTGGAAGGATACATCGACACAGACCTGGTGTGATTGGTAGAAGATTAGGTCTGACAGGAAGGATACATCTCTGAGGACCCATGATTAGGCTTAGGCCAGATAATAAATAAGCATGCATCTGTGCAGACCCACTGATTGGTGGAAGATTTTGTTATTTTTCTGGCAAATGATGAGGCTCAAAGATAGTCACAGAGATCAAGGATAGTCGACAATCGATGTTGCTGAAGTGCGAGGTTGGGTGGGACAAGATATCTGATCAAATGCTGCTGGAGGACTAATGAGGATATGTACAACAAGATAGTAACAAGGGCTGACTAACACAAAGGATGGGACCTAAAGACACATATGTACAAATGAGCTTAGGTGGAGAAACAACTAACGCTATGTTACAAGACTCAGGATAAGATGTACAAAGAACCTGGGGATGAAGCTAAAGCTCTAAAGATATGAAGGATGATGCCCCAGTTGGGCTGGAAAACCAAGATGGACTGACGGTGGATGTTGTGTCCTGAAATGACATGGATTTGGGAAAGATGCATTCTAATGATGATGATTGGATCGAGATCAAGGCTTTCTACAAGACTAGGAACAAGACTAAAGATGTGATGGGATAGATTTTCTTGATCTTGGATGTTGGATAGCTAGAAGATATGGATAGGATTGGAAGATGACTAGCAATGTTTGGAGATGGATGAATGACATTGGATTGCATGGGGGTAGCCTATAGCTAGATACCAATGGCAAGGGAAGATACCAAGTGATGGAAAGATGGAGGAAATGCTTAGGGATTAATGTTGGAGGGAAATACTTGGGATTTAGATGGAGGAACCGTTGGGAGATTTGGATGGAGGAAGATTTGGATTTGGATGGAAAAATTGCTTAGGATTTGGATAGAGGAATGCTAAGGGATTGGATTGAGGAACTGCCTGGAGATTTTGATGGTAGATTTTCTTGAGGATTGGATAGAGGAATTCTTGGGGAGATTGGATGGAAGATTTGCTTGAGGATTGAGTAGAGGAATGTTTGGGTTTTGGAGATGAAAGATAAGGATTTGGAAGGTGGATGTGAGAATGTCTCCAAGGAATATGTCACCAAGGAACAAGATGCCCCCTACTCAGGATAGTCCATGCATTCAGAGGTTTTAGGATAGGGTACAATTAGATGGAATATATGCCGATAAGAGGATGAGAAAGGTAGATGGAAGCTTGGATAGAGGATAGGTGGTTGAAAGATGGTGATGGATGCCAAAAAGGTGTCCAAAAGCATGCATACCTGGTGGTCTCTATTTTGTTATCAAGATCCAAAGGAAGATGAAGGAGGTGAGAGACAAATGGGATGGAGGAGATGTTGGATAAGATGTGAGATAGAAGGGAATGGCCCCCAACTATAGAAAGGAATTTGGGGGACCTACACTTGACGTGTGTTTGCCAGATTTTCATCATGGTACTTGTCCAAGGTGCTTGAATTGCCAAGGTTTCATGATTAGATGAAGGTTTTTTTCTTTTCTTTTCTTTTGTTTTGATATTTTTCTCTTGATTTTTCCAAATTTTATGGATTTTTTCTGATTTTACGCTGATCTTTTTATTTGTTGATGAATCTCAGATTTGGTGCTATCATGTTGCTAACTTTCTAATTTTATTGACCTACTGATTTGTTGCTGACTTTCTAATTTTGCTGACCTATTGATTTGTTGCTGACTTTATGGTGATCTTCTAATTTATTGTTGAGCTTGTGTTGACCTTTCATTGATATTCTAATTTTCCTGGATGTTGGTACAACTTTATTGGGATGGATAGATTATGAAAAGGCATGGATGAGATGGGATAGATGGGAGATATGGTGGTATAAAGTGTTTGGATGGAATGATGGGAATTGATCATGATAGGGGGATGATGTCAAGACCAACATTGGAACATGTGGAGAAGGTGGATGAAGTAGTTAGGACATGAAAGATAGAGGTGGATGTGATGGAGGATTTGTGTTAGGATATTTTGGGACATAGGGACCCAAAATGGATTTAGGAAATGGAGCAGAGGAATGAGGAGCTAGTGGATTGGTAACCTTGGATGCCATTATGGATATTTCTTCTAGATGCATTACATCTTTTTGCTTCGGGATCCACATCATTTTTGCTTTAGCTTTGGTTGGCCTTTGTGGCCATTCATATGCATTGGATTTTGCTTTTTCTTTGCTAGGCCTTTGCGGCCATGTAGTGGATGCTTTAGATTGCTTGATTGGATTTATCTTTTCTTGAGCATGTCTCTTAGACTGGAGATGGCAATCTTTCAATTTTTGTGGATATTTCCCTTTATGCATCTTGGATATGGCATCCAAATTGTGAGAATCATTGGAAGGAATAGGAGGAGCTGTGTGGGATGGAGGAAATATGGATGGAGAGATGGAGGGATATTGGTAGATAGGATATGTGGGAATGTGCCTTTGTTGATCCTAACTAGGGATGCTTGGATTTTGGATGAATGACTGAGTAGGATAAGATGGGGGATGATATTTTGGGATGTAAGGCCCCAAAATGGATTTTGTATGTAGAGGATATGTGCTGGTAGATTTTGGGACATAGGGACGCAAAATGGATTTGGAGGATGAAGAAAAAATGTGATAGGTTGTCCTCAATTGTAACAATGGAGGAGGAAGAATGCCATTGTATGCTTTGGAAGATGTGATGGTGGGTTTGGAAGGATTCTCAAATTTAGCTTTATCTGTACCAACATTTATGGAGGAAGTGCCTTCTTCAGATGTGTGACCAATTCCAAAAGATTGTGCAAAAATTAGATAACATCATATACAGGTAACATAATTTAGATGGCATCAACATCATATCAATGAATCATCGGTGAATCAGAAGAGTATCACAATATCAATACAAGAGTCCAAAATATGTCACAATGTACATCGGTAAAAATGGTATAAGATAAAATATATATCAATGAGGTACAATGTCTAGATGATATGAAATATAAAATATATAAAATATCAGCTCTGGCTGACATCCTCATCCTCTCGATGAGGGTTAGGAGGAGGAGTATCTACTCTACCTAGAATGGGTGAAGGAATGGAACCCTTAGACTATTGTGCAATGGTAGAATATAGAGGAGATCTCTACATAGCAGGTACAACAACACAATATAAACAAAGTAATATGTGGCCCTTTGTCCTTGGTGGGTGGCTGTATGAGAGAATCTATCCCCATTTTCTCTCAAGATTGATAACTGCTAATTCCTGTCACCTCTAATGTAAAAAATCTCTATCTCCCTCTCTACCAAATGAGTTCTCAATGTAGCAACCTCAAGGTGTAAGGATTCCCTATCCTACTCACACTATGACAATGCATCAACATCTGAATCACATGTAGGAGGACACCTAGGAGGTTGTTGTCTACCTCCACCACCACTACTATCCCTTGATGCTCTCTACTACTGTGCATGTTAATATATATGTAAAAGTGGACCTATATCACATTGAGGGGGGTGCACTATGAGTTTCCTCTACCAACTCTACTGATCCCCACCCCCGCTAGGTGCTCGCCATCTCTTTTCCCCTCAATATCCACCTCCTCCACCTCATCCATCTCCTCCATCTCTGCCACCACCAACATCTCCTCCATTGGCACCATCTCCATCTTAGCCTCTACCCCTTTCCCTATCTTTTCCTCTCCCAACATGACCTCAACCAACACCATCATCAATAGGATCATAATCTAGAGCATCCCCAAGGTGAGGAGTGATCTCATCAGGTAATGTAAAGCATGGGAATAGATGTTGTGAATAGTGAGCATGGAATCCATTAGTGATCCCACTATTAGACACCTCAGATAGATGATCCCAGGCTACTAGAACCATCTGTGAAATCTCATGCAGGGAAATCTTATAAATTAGCCAGGACCCCACTATGCTTCCTTATCCCTAATGCATGCATAAACTACTGTCTCCTGAGGCATTACCTAAATATGACCATACTGTCACATGAACCGAGTAACAAGGAACCACTCTACAGTATATCGGGTCTAGCTAGTGAGATATTGAGACCTAAATATGGTCACCATATAACATCATTAACATCATCTAGAATGTGACACCAATAATCTAGCTTATCTAGGTGGGGCTATTGGAACATACTAGAGTACTTATAAATATATGAGAGCTCAGGATCCTACTACCTATCAACAATTGACTGTGTATCTAGGATGTGCTCCTAGGCCTAGATCTAAAGAACTAGAATACCTAGTGTCATGGTACAAGAATGTTGGTACACAGTCTCATATAGCTCTTGATATAGGTGGGCCAAGATGTAGCTACCCCAAGAAAACTGACAAGGTAGTCAGATAATCTCCTCAATCACTCTAGACCAACCACACATGAATCCATGCTAGCTACAATCAAACATCATTAGGCCACCAATTAGACTTGCAAGGTATATCAAAAATCACTCATGATGAGCTACCATATGGTCCCAAGACAAGTACCATTGGGAAATAGTATCATCATGAAAAAGTCATCGTGCATCTTCCATCACCATAGGAGCTCCAACATCATACTCAACATGAACACCCATCATTGGTATACACAAGATCCTCTAGACATCCTTCAGAGTCACCATCATCTCTCTAGTGGGTAGGTGGAAGGTGTTGTGCTTAGAATTCTATCGCTTGACAAGAGAAATAAAAAACCCTCAATTTACCCAAATGTTAGGTAAATCACCTAAAATCCAAAGGCCACATCACACGATCACTCACTTCTCAATAGGAATGAGATGCTTGTGAAGCTCTAAGACTTGAGTCGATCTGAGAGATCAAGAGGAAATGATACTAAACTAAGACTACACACAATAAAAATGGGCACTATGTCAACATCAGACATGAAAAATTAAAGTAAATTTACATAAAAAAGATCAAGCAGACAACCTAAGTTGACCAAAAATTTAGAGAAAACCAAATGTGATCCTAGATCCCAAATGCGACCTAGGGTACACAAGTTGTGATGCCCTAACTAAATATGACACTTTACATTCAAGATGCGATTCAAGATATGCAAGGTGCAATCCTCAAACTAGATACGATCCTATTTCAACCAGATACGATAATTTTCTGAAAAGACTTTAAAATTGGACAAAAATCACTGCATGTGACCTGACAGGGTGCGACCTAGGAAATACAGGATGGGATCTGGAATTTGGAAAAAATGGATGCGACACGGGATTGACCCGATGCAATCCTTCTTGCAGGATGTGATCCTAGATTAAAATTGACATAAAAAGGATGAAAAATTGTAAAAATTGAAATTACAAATTTGAATGGAGGTGTTATCGACTACTCACTGGTGCTGTGTAATGTGCCAGCCAGTTTTATCATCATGCAAGATCAAAATGATATAGCTCAGTAGGGAACACTATTTCTCCAACCAGAACCCAAAATTTACTAAGGGTAAAAGTGAAAATGAATAGTAAAATGACCCTTTTGGACCTATTTAAGCCTCCTGAGGACCCTAGTGACCTAGGGCACTTTCATGGTAGAATGTCACAAAAGATTCATATCAGGACCAAAATCAAAATGGGTGATCTATATCACTTAAATGCAGTAAAAAGGAAGCTACATAGAAAAGTCAACCTTCAAAAGCAAAAGTCAACTTTGGTCAAATTGGAGATAAACATGGAAAAAATGAGCAGAAATGACAACACAAACATGGCAAATATGTTAAGTGATGATTATCAGTCAGATACACAATCAATAAAAGTAAAAGATCTGTCAAACACAAGTTGTGAAAGTTGTGTAGAGCATAATCAATGTATAAAAAGCTTATCAACAACTATACAAAGTGAAATTCTCACTCACACATTGAGTTCACACTCCAAGATATTGGTCAAAAATTAGTCAAACTTGGTCAACTCTCATATTTTCTCATTCAAACTTGATCAAATAGTGTTTTATTTAACACTAAAATCAACCCTAATCAAATTTTAACACATTTTGAATGATTTGTAGTTGATCGAGATTCATTTTAATCAATAGTATATCTCTTCAATACTTGAACATACTGATTTTATCCAATTTCAATTCCAATTTTGGTCCCAAGGAGGCATAATCATACCAAAATTTAAAATTTTTAATCTAATCTTCAAACACTAGGGGCATGACAGTTATCATCAATCAAGTTGATGTTGTTAATCTTTTCAACATTGATCAATTTCATCGCTTCAAATCAAATTGGTTATTTGTCATCATGTTCTGTTACTACAAATCAAATCTAACTGGATATTTCTATCCAAATCTCTTATTGATTTTTGTTCAATCAAGCTCAAAATCAATATGGTCAATTCTCATTCAATCAAGTTCAGAATTGATGTTTCAAATCATGTAGGATTTTGTTCAATCAAGCTTGGAATTCTTAAAATTCAAAGTAGTTCTCTTTATTGCTATCTAAATCTTTTAGATTGGATTCACTACTCTCTAAATCTTCTCAAAATAAGAGTGGTCCTCACTTCTCTCTAAATCACTTGAGTTCAGAGTGGTTCTCACTACTCTCTAAAATCTCCTTAAATCTATCAGTTCTTCTGAATTCTTTGCTAAATCAATTTTCTTTGAATCCTTGTGTTGTTGGCAAAGCAATTCAAAGAGGGGAAAATGTAATCACCTAAAAATGGGCTAATAGAACCTAAGGCCCTATTTTCATTAATTTGGGATAAAACACCTAATTGTGTTAATTAAATTCCTGATTATTAACATAATTTGATAAATTCGATGAAATCAACAAAACTTCACAAATCAAGCATTGATCATCAATAATTGATCAAGAATTAAATTGATTAACTCTAGGCCTAATAAATTAAATCATCCCATTAAATGCATGGCTAGAGTAATTAATTAAAATAAATTCATAAAATGCTAAAAAATGGATGTTTCCTCTCAAGGGACAACAAAAACAATTTTAACCAATGGAAAGACATCACATGAATCACTCACATGGATCAAGTTTGGAGACATCTCAACCATTCCTCATGGATGCATCTCAACCATCCAAATATTTGAAGTTCTATAAATGAAAGATTTTAAAATATCAAAATATGAATAGTTAATTGAATTACATCTACACACTACATATTTCATTTCATAGCTAATTAGAGAACATTTAAATTTCATAGCTTAATGGTGAATGAATTAATGGATTTAATGGATGAATTATGCTTCTTAGTTCAATTTGATTAGAATCTCTCATTCTAACATGCATTGTCACTGTTTAGAATCTAAGGCTGAGAGTAAATTTAGTCTTTGAGCATACTCTTGTTAGATAGAGAGCAATAGGATGATTTTACTTAGTTTAATGACTTTTAATTTGACTTAAACTAACAATATAATGTCTTATTGAAGTGTTGTGTTGTAGATTGATAGGTACCACAAAATACACACACAACAATATAAATGCTTTGGTGCAAGAAGACTCACCGAATGAACTAGAGAAGGAAAATAACTTGATGGTCAGAAGAGCACTATGGAGTGAAAGTAATAAGGAAGATCCAATAAGGAAAAGTTTGTTAAAAAATAGATACAAAGTTTCTGATGAAGTGTGGAAAGTAATCATTGATAATGGAACCTCAAAGAATTTGGCATATGAGGAAATGGTTACATATTTGCAGTTGGAAAGGTTGAAACACCCTAAGCCCTATCAAATTTCATGGATCAAGGATGAGCATACACTATTGGTAAGTGAACAATGTTATGTGAATTTGAAAATTGGCAAGTACTATGATAAGGTGCTATGTGAAATCATGCCTATGGATTGTTGTCATATTTTGTTGGGTAAACCTTGGCAATATGATAGACATGCTATATATGATGCAAGATTGCATAAATATACCATTTGAGCTAATGGGAGAAGACAAATAATGTTACCTTTGATTGAAGAATTTGTTAGTAATGTTTGTACATTAGTGAAAGTTTTTTTTATGGAAGGAATAAATTTTGTTAAGGCTATAAAGAAGAATGATGTATGTTTTGCTATGATTCCTAACAAATCAAGTGAGAAAATAGTGGATAGTATCCCTGAAGAGATTGATAAGATACTCATTGATTATAGAGAAATCATTTCTGATAATGTACCTAATGGTTTTCCACTGAAGGGAAGCATTGATCATTGTATGGATTTGATTCCTGGAGCTATTTTACCGAATAAGGCACCACATCAGTTAACACATTCTGAGAATCAAGAACTTAACTGAAAAATCTAAGAATTTTTGTAGAAAGGTTTGATCTGAGAGAGTTTGAGTCCATGTATAGTATCAGCTATGTTAGCACCTAAGAAAAATGGAGAATGGTGAATGTGTACTAATTCCAGAGAAATCGACAAGATAATAGTGAAATATAGGTTTTCTATACCGAGAATGGATGACATAATGGATAACCTAAGTGGAGCAAATTATTTTACCAAAATTGATTTGAAAAGTGGATATCATCAGATCAAAATCAGAGAAGATGATGAATGAAAGTCTGCTTTCAAGACAAGATAAGGCTTGTATGAGTGGTTGGTTATGCCTTTTGGTTTAACTAATGAACTGAGTACTTTTATGATATTGATGAATGAGGTTTTGAAGAAATTTTTGGGTAAATTTGTGATTTTATACTTAGATGACATTCTGATATTTAGTAAGACTAGAGAAGAACATTTGTTGCACATTAAATAGGTATTGTAGAGATTGAAAGAAGAAAAGTTGTTGCTTCATGAAAGAAGAGATTGTGTATTTGGGATTTCTGATTTCAGCTGATGGTTTGAAAATGGATCTTGAGAAGGTTGAAGCTAATTTGAATTGGCCTACACCTAAATATTCTAGTGAGGTAAGATCATTTCATGGTTTAGAAAGTTTTTAACAAAAATTCATCAGAAATTTTAGTTCAATTTGTAATGATACAACTAAGACTATGAGAGGATATAAAAGAGAATTCAAGTGGACACAAGGATCCAATACAAAATTTGAGACTTTGCAGCAGAAGGTTGCTGAATTTCCTATGTTAGCTTTACCTAACTTCTATTGGAGATTTTTTGCTAGCAAGCCAGAGTGTTGACTGTATGCTTGTCATTGATGATAACATATGGTAAGAAACATGCATGGAAGACTGATGGAGAGAGATGTGAGTATATTTTTCTTAGATATGTTATCAACATGATATCATAGATGTAGAGGTTGATTCAAAGTGAAGATAGTAATACACCAGTCTATATTAGTGAGTGTTCCTGATAGGTCCCAGGAAGATTTCTATATGAGATTTACAGTATGGTTGTAATGAAGCCTTGCACATTTAGATTTCTATTTTAGACATATGTATGATACTATGTTCATGGACACATAGTCTTATATGCTATACAGGTTGAGTTATGAAGTCTCCAGTTGACAGTCATAGTTTCCTAAGTTTATCTGGTAGAGCTAACATTGATTTTATTATTGTAGTTGTTGTGCCTATCAGTTTGATATGTGTGCTTGGATTAGTCTTTGGAGAAGAGTTAAGAATGATTGGTTAAGAGTGCATGATGTAATTCAGCATGAGAAGAAAGTATCAGTTAGTTTGGTGGAGTCAACATTGTGAAGTGACACATCTACTCATATTGAGTTAGGCAGTCCTAATTTGTGTTGCATGCTTAGTAGAGCCAAATGAGATGTTAATGATGGTTCTAATAGGCCAATTTGATTATATCATTTAGAAGAAAGATATTTATAAGTAGTCATTTGTGATTGCTAAGTATGGCAAAAAGTTGAAAGACAAGAGCAGAGTAGAAGGTGCAAAGTGTTGAACCATCAATAGAAGGTCTATGTGACAAAGTAGAGAGTATATTCTATTCATTGGAACTGATCAAGACAATAGGTCTATGCATAGTTCACCAAGATCCAGATATAGTGTGTATCTATTAAATAGAAGGTTGCAACCTTCACCCCTTTGAGCAGTGTGCTCCTGGACAGTGTGTCCTCACCCCTAAAAAGGTCTGACCCTTGACCAGGTCACTGTACTTAATGCATTGTAAAGATCAACTCCTAATAGGGTTGTAAGATCTTCTAATAGGGATCATAATACTCTAGTATAGTTTACAGTGGGTGCTAATTCCCACCAAGGTTTTTACCTATTTGGGTTTCTCTGTAACCAAAATTACGGTGTTGTGTTGAGTGTTCTTATATTGTGTTTATGCTTAATGTTCTTCTATACTTAATTGGATAAATAATTGAATTTTATAGATAACTATTTCACCCCCCCTCTCAGTTATCTCTTGGGACTATTCCTAACAATTTGTATCAGAGAAAAGTGCCTTGGAGATAAATTTTAAGCTTGAGGTTGATCATATGACATTCTTTAGAAAATAAAGTCCTAAGTTTGATGGAGAGAACTATCTAGATTGGAAGAACAAAATGATGACATATTTGCAATGCATTGCCTTTGAGATTTTTGAAGTAGCTACCAAAGAAGTTCAGATTCCCTCTCTAGCAGATCTTGCAAAAGATGATGCAACCTTGAAGTAAAAGGAGATGTTCACTTCAAATGCTATTGCCAAAGAAGCCCTTATTAGTGCCCTATTTGACAATGAGTTTTTAGAGATCAAGAAAATGGACAAAGCCTATAAGATATGGAAATATTTAGAAGACATGTTTGAAGGAGATATTAAAGCCAAGAATGCACGTAGAAAGACATGGAAGAAAAGATACAATACATTAGAGATGCTACCTGATGAGAATGTTAGAGCCTACAATCAAATGATTAGTAAAGAAATTATAGGAATAAAAAACAATGGTGGAGAAATTTAGGAAGAGGACATAGTGGATAAATTGATGACTACCTTGACACTATAATAGGACAACAAGATATGCATCCTAGATGAAACTATGCAGTCCACAAAAGACTTTAAGAGAGAGACCTTAATCAGCAAGCTTTCAAGCTTTGAAATATCAAGATTGAAGAAAAATCCTAAAAGTGAGACAAAATTCAAATCTTCAGTCCATGGTAAGAAATCTTTGAAAACCTCTAGTAATTTTGATGATGATGATGAAGAGAAAGAACTAGATGATTTCATTTCTTTGATTGCTAAGAAAGAAAGAAAAGGAAAAGGGAAATATGAAGGTCAGTTACCATTCAAATGCTTTTCATGTAACAAGATTGGTCACTTTGCATCTAAGTGTCCTACAAGAGTCAAGAAGTTCAAAACTAATTACAAACCTAAGTATACAAAAGAATGTTACTATGCTGGTGATGGAGTATCAGATGAAGAGTCAATAGAGGATAAAATTGGATTCATTTATCTTGAAGACATGGAGAATTTTTTTGATGAAATGGACCTTGAAGATGAAAAGAAAACACAAGATTTAGCACTAATTTCACAAGTTGACATCAGGATAGATTGGATCATTAACAACGGTTGCTCACATCATAGGACATGCGACAAGGATAGATTTGTACATCTGGATAGATACAAAAGTGACATGGGTAGGTTTGGAGACAACACTCCTAAACCTATCATAGTTAGAGGAGCTATCACCTTGGATAATTTATGCAGGAGCATCCTGGGTGTAAGAAAAATCTTGCATCACCCAAAAATATTTCTATTTTTGTACTCAATAAGGGCTATCTTGTGCAGAGTTGCTATTTATGGAAACTTGCTATTTTTAGTAAGTTGGTCTTACAATCTTGAAATGTCTGATTTTACATATGGAGGTTCATCTCAGTCATATCAGCCTGCCAGCAAAGTTTCATGGCTAGATCAGGTGTAGTTTTGAAGATATTGAAGATTTTCGGTATTGGCAGCAGGGTACAGAAAATTTGAACTCAGTTTTGAAGGCTTTAGAGGCCCCAGATGAGGTTGAAAATTTGGGTGACGAGCGCTTTGCGCCAGTCAAGCTTGTAGAGCGCTTCGTGGCGGTTCCAAAATGGGGTTATAATAGCCAATTGGGTCAACGTGCGATGACTTATGGTCTTCAGAAGTTGGGTCACCTGAAATGGCGGAAAATAATTTTTCTTCAAAATTTCTGTTTATGTTTCAAAACTCATTTTGAGCCGACTTTGATGTAATAAATTGTAAAATAAAATAATTCTAAGTTTGGTCGGCCCTAAGGGATAAATTTCTAGAACCTTCTCGGGCAGTGGAAATTGCCTATATAAAGAAGGCCCGTAGTGTTGTCTAGGGCAGTTCTGGGTAGTAGATCTGGGTATTGATTCGAGGCTTTGTCCTATAGAATATTGTAAGGGAATGCTCATGTGGCTTTGCATATTGTAATTCTAAAAGTTTGTAATTCCACATTTGTGGCGATAATAAGAAGCCAATTTTCTGTTCTTACATATTATTGTTGTTGTTTCTCTATTTCTGTTATGTGCTTGTGGTATAAAGGGGAGCACCCTTCATCAAGTGGTATCAGAGTAGGAGTTCTTGAGTGTGTAAAAAGATCACCGACTGTGAGGCAGTTTGCACCAGGACCGTGGTTAGGGTTTCAGTGCGCATCGCGAAAATGCCTCCACGAAGAGAACATGGCGGAAGAGCTGGTGCTATGACACCTGAGGTTAGAGAGCTGCAAAGACAAGTACAACCATTGCAAGAAGAGATTCATAGAGGAATGAATCTTAATGTCAGAGACAAAAGCAAGGATGAAGCCGAAGAAGAATATCAAGAAGGAGAAGCTAAAATTGTGAACCAGGAGGAAGAAAGAATTTTTTGGGCGATTTTCAAGATTGGAAAAAGACCTAAGATTGAGGTTCCTACATTTTTTGGAAATTTTAACCTAGAGGAATTGATTGACTGGATCAATGAATGTGAGGAATATTTTGAGTATGAAGATGTTGAGGATCCTGATAGGGTCAAATTTGTGAAGGCCAGACTGAAAGGTCATGCGAAGATCTGGTGGCAACAAATTCAATTAGAGCAAAATAGAAGAGGGAAAGATAAAATCACAAGATAGGATCAGATGGTGGATAAATTAAAGTGACAGTTCATTCTTGTTGATTATGAGTTTGACCTACTAAAGAAAATGTAAAGTTTGAAGCAAGCAGGAAGATCTGTTCAGGAGTATACAGAGGAGTTCTATTGACTCCTCATCAGAACAGGCCATGCAGAAGCTGATAAGGAGAAAGTTTCCCGATACCTTAATGGGTTAAGGCCAAGCATTCAGGAGGAGTTGAATCTGGTTCAAATGAACAATATTGAGGAGGCATACCAGTTTTCCCTAAAAGTAGAGAAAATGCTGAACAAGAAGTTTGAGAGCAGACAAAATGGAAGAGGTCGTGGTGGAAGATCTAGTGGACGGTCATATGGTGGCCGAAATGAAGATTTGAAGAAGGATGAGGCCAGTAGCAGCCAGAATCAGAGAGGAAACAATTGCAATCATTTCCAAGATCAGAATAATAGAGATCAGAGGGGAAGAGGAAGAGGATAAGGTTTAGGAAGAGGAGGCTTCTGTGGAACATGTTTTCACTATGGAGAAGAAGGTCATAGGGCATTTAAATGTCCTCAGTGCCAAGGTAGAACAGATAGGAGAAATGAAGGCCAGGCAAGAGTTGCACATGTAGATGAAGATGCTAGATCATCAAATTTTGAAGATGCTGAAAGAGGAGAAACGCTAATTAACAGAAGAGTCTTGCTGAGTGGTGAGAATGAACCTGAATAAAGGAGGAGCCTATTTCGCACTAGATGCAAGTGTGAGGGTAGATGCTGTGATGTGATTATCGATAGTGGAAGCATTGACAATTTAGTATCAGAAGAGATGGTGACAAAGTTGAAGCTCAAGAGACAGAAACACCCACATCCATATCGGATTGCCTGGGTGCAGGATGACCACAAGGTCATGGTTAGTGAACAGTGCCTGGTAAAATTCAAAATTAGTGGGTACCAAGATGAGGTACTATGTGATATCATCTCTATGGATGCATGTCATATGTTGTTGGGTAGACCATGGTAGTTTGACAGATGTGCTGTACACGATGGTCATGAGAATACCTGTTTCTTGACAAAGGATGGAGTGTGACATAAGCTAAAGCCATTGAAGGAGACCGAAGAAAAGGTATGCGGTAATGCAAGAATAACATTTGTTGATGGAAGAAAATTCTTAGATGGTATGAGGCATGAGCATGTGTGTTTTTCTTTAATTCCAAAAGTTGGTAAAGAAGAAGTAGAGGATGTACCTGTAGAGGTTGTAGATTTGTTGAATGAGTTTCAGGATATTGTATTTGATAATGTACCTGATGGATTACCATCGGTAAGGAAGATCAGTCATCAAATGGATTTGATTCCAGGGGCCAATTTTCCAAACAAGGCAGCACACAGAATGACACCAGTAGAAAGTGAAGAGTTGAATAGACAAGTACATGAGTTATTGCAGAAGGGGTTGATTCAAGAGAGTCTGAGTCCCTATGCTGTACCAGTGGTATTAGCACCAAAGAAGAATGGAGAATGGAGGATGTGTATAGATTCCAGAGAAATAAACAAGATCACAATCAAGTATAGGTTTCCATTGCCACGAATGGATGATATTATAGACTATTTGAGTGGAGCTATGTATTTCTCAAAGATAGATCTAAAGAGTGGATATCACCAGATTCAGATCAGAGAAGGAGATGAATGGAAGACTGCCTTCAAGACAAAGGAAGGACTGTATGAGTGGTTAGTCATGCCTTTTGGGCTAACCAATGCATAGAGCACTTTCATGCGGCTCATGAACGAGGTTCTGAAATTTTTTTTGGGTAAGTTTGTCATTGTTTACCTAGATGATATTTTGATTTTTAGCAAGACATTGGAGGAACATATGATGCATATTCGTATGGTGTTTGAGAAGTTGAGAGATGAGAAATTATTGATTAATTTGAAGAAATGTAGTTTTGTGAAGAAAGAGTTAGTGTATTTGGGATTTGTAGTTTCAGCAGAAGGTCTAAAAATGGACCCAGAGAAGGTACATGTTATCATTGAATGGCTTACTCCAAGGAGTGCTACTGAGGTAAGATCTTTTCATGGTTTGGCTAGCTTTTACAGAAAGTTTATTAGAAATTTTAGTAGTATTTGTGGTCCCTTGACTGAAACAATGAGAGGGGATAGAAAAGAGTTTAAGTGGATTAATGGGGCAAAAAATAGTTTTCAATTGTTGAAACAAAAAGTTACAGAACAACCTATTTTAGCACTTCCAGATTTTAATAAGGGGTTTCAAGTAGATTGTGATGCTAGTGGTACTGCAATAGGAGCTATTATGAGCCAAGAAGGTAAACCTATTGCTTATTTCAGTGAGAAGTTAAATGATGCCAAGAGGAAGTATTCTGTTTATGATCAAGAATTTTATGCTATAGTTCAGGCATTAAAGAAGTGGAGACATTATCTGCTTCCTAAGGAGTTTTTTTTGTATACTGATCATCAAGCTTTGCAATATTTGAATAGTCAAGAAAAGTTGAATCAGAGGCATTTGAAATGGGTTGAGTTTTTGCAGAGTTATACATTTGTTTTGAAACATAGAAGTGGAAAGTCTAACAGGGTTACAAATGCTCTTAGTAGAAGGCAACTATTGCTGACAGAGATGCAGATTGAGGTGGTTGGGTTCAAGGAACTCAAGAATTTGTATCCAGAGGATCCTGATTTTGGTGAAGCTTGGAAAGCTTGTACAGAACCTATTACTCTAGACAGGACGAAATGGCTGAATTTTATCATCCAAGATGATATGCTATTCAGAGGGAGTCAGTTGTGCATTCCACGAAGTTCTATGAGGGAGAATCTCATCAAGGAGAAGCATAGTGGAGGATTGGCTGGACATTTTGGTCATGATAAAACCCTTGCTTTGGTTGGTGGGAATTATTATTGGCCACAATTGCAGCAAGATGTGAAGAAGTTTATACAGAGTTGAAGAGTATGTCAGATGGTGAAAGGAGTGAAGCAAAATACATGGTTGTATCAGCCATTACCTATGCCAGAGAAGCCTTGGGAGGATATTAGTATGGACTTTGTTCTTGGTTTACCGAGGACACAGCGGGGACATGATTCAATTTTTGTAGTAGTTGACAGATTTTCAAAGATGGCACATTTCATTCCCTGCAAGAAGACTAATAATGTTGTTCATGTAGTAGAATTGTTTTTCAGAGAAGTGGTGAGACTACATGATTTGCCAAAGACCATAGTTTCAGATTGAGATACTAAGTTTGTTGGATATTTCTGGTGGACATTGTGGAAGAAGTTGAAGATAGATTTGAAGTTCAGTTCATCACATCATCCACAGACTGATGGATAGACAGAGGTGGTGAATAGAAGTTTGAGAAATCTGCTGAGATGTTTGGTTGGAGATAAGCCAACAGGATGGGAATTGATTTTACCACAAGCAGAATTTGCATACAATAATTCTGTCAATAGAAGCACTGGTAAATCACCATTCCAGATTGTATATGGAAGTAGTCCAAGAAATGCATCTGAATTGAAAAAGATAGATAAAGGAGAAATAAGTAGTGCTGAAGCTGAGGATTTTGTAGAACACTTGAAGAAAATCCATGAGGAGGTGAGGAAGCATATTACCAAAATGAATGCGCAGTATAAGGCTAAGGCAGATGAGAAAAGGAGGCATAAGGAATTTCAGGTTGGAGATGAAGTCATGGTTCATTTGCGGAAAGAGCGATTTCCGGTTGGTACATATAAAAAACTGAAAATGAAGAAGTTTGGACCATGTAAGATACTGAAGAAGCATGATTCGGGAAATGCATATGAGGTAGGATTGCCTAGTGAGCTGAATATTTCACCAGTGTTTAACATTTTAGATTTGACAGAGTATCATGAAGGAGGTGTTGAAGATGAGGTTGCAACAGCACAGTGGAGTATTCCAGCAACTAGTTCAGATATCAAGGAGATTGAAGACATACTGGACAGTCATGTTGGTAGAAGCACAAGGAACATGACATATGAAGAGTATTTGGTCAAATGGAAAGGATGACCTGTTGAAGATTCATCATGGCTAACAAAAGAGGAGGTTAACCATCTTGGTTTTCCTCTGCACACCTGAGTCGTGATAGGGTCACTTCTCAAATGACCCCGGGTGTCTGATGCAAGAGCATCCTGGGTGTAAGAGCAATCTTGCATCATCCAAAAATATTTCTATTTTTGTATTCAATAAGGGCTATCTTGTGTAGAGTTGCTATTTATAGAAACTTGTTATTTTTAGTAAGTTGGTCTTACAATCTCGGAATGTCTGATTTTACATATGGAGGTTCATCTCAGTCATATCACCTTGCCAGCAAAGTTTCATGGCTAGATCAGGTGTAGTTTTGAAGATATTGAAGATTTTCGGTATTGGCAGCAGGGTACAGAAACTTCGAACTTAATTTTGAAGGCTTTAGAGGCCCCAGATGAGGTTGAAAATTTGGGTGATGGGCTCATTTCATGGGTCAAGCCTGTAGAGCGCTTCGTGGCATTTCTAGAATGGGGTTATAATAGCCAATCGGGTCAATGGGCGATGACTTATGGTCTTCAGAAGTTGGGTCACCTGAAATGGCAGAAAATAATTTTTCTTCAAAATTTCTGTTTGGGTTTCAAAACTCATTTTGAGCCGACTTTGATGTAATAAATTGTAAAATAAAATAATTCTAAGTTTGGTCGGCCCTAAGGGCTAAATTTCTAGAACCTTCTCGGGTGGTGGAAATTGCCTATATAAAGAAGGCCCGTAGTGTTGTCTAGGGCAGTTCTGGGTAGTAGATCTGGGTATTGATTCGAGGCTTTGTCCTACAGAATATTGTAAGGGAATGCCCATGTGGCTTTGCATATTTTAATTCTAAAAGTTTGTAATTCCACATTTGTGGAGATAATAAGAAGCCAATTTTCTATTCTTGCATATTATTGTTGTTGTTTCTCTATTTCTGTTATGTGCTTGTGGTATAAAGAGGAGCACCCTTCATCAATAATATACTAAGTGTTAGACAATTGCTTGAAAAATGATATCAGTTGGAATTCAAAGAAAACAAGTGCATCATTAATAAAAAAGAAGGACATATGATTGTGTTAGGTTCAAAGACTAAAGGTAATATTTTTTAGCTTAATCTTGAAGCAAGTTGTTTTTTTGCTAAAGTAGATGACAATTGGTTATGGCACAAGAGACTATGTCACATCAATTTTGACAACATAGTTAAGATAAGCAATGTAAAGGTAGTAAGAGACCTTCCTAGCATTACAAAACTAGTTGATACAATATGCAGGGAATGTGTGATGGGTAAGCATGTGAGGAATTCATTCAGAAGAAAGCATAATTTGGTAGAGAAAAAATTAGATCTAGTGCATATAGACCTATGTGGACCAACTCAAACAAGATCATACTATGGTGAAAGGTACTTTATTTTGTTTGTTAATGATTATTCTAGACTGAAGTTGGTTGTGTTCTTAAAGGATAAATTAGAAGAATTTGAGAAGTTCAAATTATTTAAAGCTAAGGTTGAAAATGAGTTTGGATTGAAGATTAAATGTCTGAGATGAGATAGAGGAGGAGAATTCACCTCTGATAGATTTTATGAGTATTGCGAAGAACATGGGATAAAAATATAGTTAAGTGCACCTAGAACCCCTCAATAGAATGAAATAGCAGAAAGGAGGAATATGATCATACTTGACACAATGCGTACCATCATGATTGAAGGAAAGGTTGCACACACCTATTGGAGAGATGTGGTCAATACTATAATCTACATAATCAATAGAATTCAATTAAGGCCAGGCATAGAAAAGACACCTTATGAGCTATGGTTTGAGAATGTACCTATAGTCAAATAATTCATAATCTTTGGAATCAAGTACTACATCAAGAGAGATGAAGCAATTGGAAAGTTTGATGCAAGAAGTGATGAAGGTATTTTTCTTGGTTACTCTACTAAAAGAAAAGCTTATAGATGTTTCAATTTAAGATTAAAGAAGATCATTGAAAGTACTCATGTTAAGATTGATGAGAAATTTATGGTTCAAGAAAGATATCCTGATTATGCACCTATGATTGAAGAAGAACCTAGACCTACCACTAGAGAAACAATTTTTGATAAAATGTTTGACAACATTGATGTATTATTCAATGATCCTGAAACTAGTGAAGAAGAATCACAAAATTTAGATGAGAGAGTCACACCTAATGTTCCAAAATTCACATCTAGATATCATTCAAAGGAAGACATCATTGGAGATCAGAACAATAAAGTCATGACAAGATCAAAAGCAAAGAGTTCCACAACAAATGAAGAGGTATGTTTACTATCACAAATTGAACCCTTAAGTGTTGAAGATGCATGTAATGATTTAGATTGGCATGAAGCAATGAAAGAAGAGCTAGATCAAATAATTAAGAATGATACATATGAATTGGTCCCTAGACCTAGTGATAAGAATGTAATTGGAACCAAGTGGATATCTAGAAATAAGATGAATGAAGATGGAACAGTGGTAAGAAACAAAGAAAGACTAGTGTGTAAAGGATATGTGCAAAAAGAAGGAATTGATTATTTAGACACATTTGCCCCTGCAACTAGATTGGAAGCCATAAATTTGTTTCTAGCCTATGCTACCTTCAAAAAATTTAAGGTATACCAGATGGATGTTAAGTTAGCATTCTTGAATGGAGAGATGAAGGAAGAAGTATGCATAGAGAAGCTTGAAGGATTCACCTTATCAAACAGAACTGATATGATGTGCAAATTGAAGAAATCCCTCTATGGAATTAAGCAAGCCCCTAGAGCATGGTATGAAAGACTTGATGGATATTTGACAAAGATTGGATTCAAGAAAGGAGAAGCATATTGTAATTTATTCATAAGAGAAACATTTAATGGACTATTGTTAGTTGCTATATTTATTGATGGCATTATCTTTGGTGACAATGACAAGATTAGTGCAGAATTTTCTAAGGAGATGCAAAGTGAATTTGAAGTGAGCATGATTGGACCTATCAAGTACTTTTTGGGATTGAATGTGCAGTAGACATATAAAGGTATATCATAAATCAGACTAAGTATGTGAAAGAGATCTTGAAGAAATTCAATATGGATGATTGCAAGCCAGTAAGTACCCCTATGAAAACAAGATGCAAGCTTTTAAAAGAAGATGACTCACCAGCAATAGACATAACCTTGTATAAATCTATGATTGGTAAAATTATATATCTTACTCAAACTAGACTAGACATTTCCAATGCAGTTGGTATTGTTGGAAGATTTGCAATAGAACCTAAGAAAAGTCATCTCATGGTAGTAAAGAGGATATTAAGATATTTGAGAGAAACTATAGACTATGGTTTATGGTATCCTAATTCAGAGAATGTAGAGCTTCATAAATATACAAATGCATATTGGGCAGGATGCATGGATGATAGAAAGAGTACCTTAGGAGGTGCAATATTTCTTGGTGATAAACTTGTCACTTGGACAAGCAAGAAGCATAATTGTATCTCTCATTCAACAACAAAAGAAAAGTATGTAGTAGCAGCATTGAATTGTTCTACAATTGTGTGGATCAAGAAGATGATAAAGGATTTTTGTATTCAGATTGACTATCCTATTGTTATTCATTGTGATAACACTAGCACTATTAATATGTCAAAGAACCCTGTCATGCATGTAAAGACAAAACACATTGAGATAAAATATCACTTCCTAAGAGAGAAAGAAGTAAAGTTGGACTATGTGAGCACAAAAGATCAGCTAGCAGACATATTCAAAAAGCCTTTACCTAAGGATACATTCAAGTATCTCAGGGAGAAGCTAGGAGTAATCCCCTTCCTTAAATTTGATTAGAGATTGCAGGAGAGCATCATTCCTTAGTGACTGATGAAAGGTTGACTACTCTATTTAAGGAGTAGCACTGGTGCTTAATTGTTTGGCACCCTTTGACATTGATGTCAAAGGGGGAGTAAGTATATAGTCATGAAAAATAAAATAGTAAATAATACAATAGTTGATATTCAGAGTATTCAGTAGTAGATGGAGGATTCATCCTTAAGGAAGTTTTGATGAGGAAATGGAGAATGCTATAAAAGAATTGTAGAAAGGGGGAGTGAGTATTTAGCAAAAAGGTAAGAGATGGAGGATTCATCCCTGGGGGAGTTTTGTTGAGGAAATGGAGAATATTATAAAAAATATTATACATTTGGATTGATATTATTTTTCATTGCATATGTTTCCATCAATGCCAAAGGGAGAGATGGTTGGAGATTTGCCAGCAAGCCAGAGTGTTGATTGTATGTTTGTCATTGATGACAACATATGGTAAGAAACATTCATGGAAGACTGATGGAGAGAGTTGTGAGTATATGTTTCTTAGATATGTTATCAACATGATATCATAGATGCAGAGGTTGATTCAAAGTGAAGACAATAATACAACAGTCTGTATTAGTGAGTGTTCCTGATAGGTCCTAGGAAGAGTTCTGTATGACATTTATAGTATGGTTTTAATGAAGCCTTGCACATTTAGATTTATGTTTTAGACATATGTATGATACTATGTTCATGGATGCAGAGTCTGATATGTAGTACAGGTTGAGTTATGAAGTCTCTAGTTGACAGTCACAGTTTCTTGAGTTTATCTGGTAGAGACGACATTGATTTTATTGTTGTAGTTGTTGCACCTATCAGTTTGATATGCATGCTTGGAATAGTGTTTGGAGAAGAGTTAAGAATGATTTGTTAAGAGTGCATGATGTAATTCAGCATGAGAAGAAAGTATTAGTTAATTTGGTGGAGCCGAAAGTGTGAAGTGATGTGTCTACTCATATTGAGTTGGGTGGTCCTAATTTGTGTTACGTGCTTAGTAGAGATGACTAAGATGTTATTGGAGAATTGTATTATTTCTCTAATATGATTTCAAGATGGTTCTAATAGGCTGACTTGATTATATCATTTAGAGGAAAGATATTTATAAGTAGTCATTTGTGATTGCTAAGTATGGCAGAAAGTTGAAAGACAAGAGCAGAGAAGAAGGTGCGAAGTGTTGAGCCATCAACAGAAGGTCTATGTGAAAAGGTAGAAAGTATATGCTATTCATTGGAACTGATCAAGATAGTAGGTCTATGCATAGTTCACTAAGGCTCAGATATAGTGTGTATCTTTTAAACATAAGGTTGTAGCCTTCACCCCTTTGAGAAGTGTGCTTCCAGACAGTGTGTCCTCACCCCTAACAGGGTTAATTGTAAAAGACTCCTAATAGGGTCTAACCCTTGACCAAGTCACTATACTTAATGCATTGTAAAGATCAACTCCTAACAGGGTTGTAAGATCTTCTAATAGGGATCATAATGCTCTTATATAGTTTATAGTGGGTGCTAATTCCCACCAAGGTTTTTACCTATTTGGGTTTCCTCGTAACCAAAATTGTGGTGCTGTGTTAAGTGTTCTTATATAATGTTTATGCTTAATGTTCTTCTATACTTAATTGGATAAAGAATTGAATCTTGTAGATAACTGATTCACCCCTCCTCTCAGTTATCTCTTGGGACTATTCCTAACAACTTCAACAAGTTATTTCAAGTTGAATGTGATGCAAGTGGTAGTGTAATAGGAGTTCTGTTGAGTCAAGAAGGTAAACTTGTTGCTTTCTTTAGTGAGAAATTGAATAATGCAAAAATGAAATATTCTATGTATGATCAAGATTTCTATGCTATTGTTCAAGCCCTAAAGAAATGGAGACATTATTTGATAACATGAAAGATTTGTATGAAATTGACCTTGATTTTTTTGAGCCATGGAGAAAGTGAAGGGTACCTATTCAAGATCAACCAAGTACTAAATGAGAAGAATATTTCATTCAAGAAGGTATGTCTTTTAAAGGTATTCAGTTGTGTATACTGAGAGGATCAATGAGAACTAATATGATAAGAGAAAAACATAGTAGCAGTTTGGCTGGACACTTTGGCATTGACAAAAAATTGAATTTTCTTAAGGAGAGATACTTTTGGCCATATTTGTATAAGGATGTTTAAAAATTTGTGAAAAGTTGTGGAGTTTGTCAAGTTGCAAAGGGAGTAAGTTAGAATACTAGATTGTATACACCAATTTCTATTCTTGAGAAACCTTGGATTGATATTAGTATGGATTTTGTTCTTGGCTTACCAAGGATAGCTAGAGGTAATGATTCTATATTTGTTGTTGTGGATAGATTTTCTAAGATGACACATTTTATACCCTATAGAAAAACATCAGATGTAGTGCATATGGAAGATCTTTTCTTTAAGGAAATTTTTGGACTACATGGATTACTGAAGAGTATGATCTCTGACCAAGATAGTAAGTTTTGTGGATACTTTTGGAAGACTCTTTGGAAGAAGTTGGGTATCGAGTTGAGGTATAGTTCTACATTCCACCCATAGACTGATGGAAAAATAGAAGTTTAGGTAATTTTTTAAGATGCTTAGTTGGAGACAAACTGAGTAATTGAGATTCTATGTTGGTACAAGAAGAGTTTGCATACAATAATTTAGTGAATATGAGTACTCAAAAAACACCTTTTGAAATTGTTAATGACATACAATCGAGAGATATATTAGATTTGAAGAACATTACTGGTGAAGAAAAGTGAAGTGATGAAGGAGAAGAATTTGCTAAGTTCATGAAGACATTGCATGAGAAAGTGAAGCATAAGTTGGAACATAGTAATTAGAAATACAAGGACAAAGTAGATAGATCAAGAAGACATAAGAATTTTAAAGTTGGAGATGAAGTAATGGTTCATTTGAAGAAAGGTAGATTTCCTGTTGGAATCTATGGAAAATTGAAGATGAATAAATTTGGTCCCTGTAAGATATTGAAGAAGTTTGATAGTGGAAATGCTTATGCAATTAAGTTACTTGATGACATGGATATCTCACCTATATTCAACATTTTAGACTTGTATGAGTATCATGAATCTGATGAAGAAATGATAGTAATGAATGATTATCCTAAGAAGAAAATATAAGAAGTTGAGAAGATTTTAGAATGAAGAGTTGGCAAAAGTACAAGAGGAAAAGAGTACATGGAATATTTGGTAAAATGGAAGAACAAACCAATTGAAGATAGTTCATGGATTACACAATTTGAGTTGGATTCAGTTCAGGTTGTACCTACTGGATGATTTAGAGAATCATCTCAAAACAACCCCAGGTGTTTGATGCAGGAGCATTTCAAGTTCTTGGCAATCCTGTATTACAAAAAAAAAACAAGTTAGATTTGTTAGTTGTGCTTGGTAACTACTTTTGGGCTCTCGGTGATGTTTTTCTATTTCCACTAATGGGGTTCAGTTGCTACTTGGTTCCTTCATTCATCGAGTTGTCTCGGTTGGTTCACTGTGTTAATTTCCTATTGCTCGGTAATCTTTCTCACCGAGTGGTTTATTTTGGATTTCTATTGAGGCTGACTTGTGCATTTAATTTTAGTCATGGAGTTAATGTTTACATTGATCATTGGGAAGCATGTGGACCTAGATCTTGTCATTCCCTTCTCTGATGATGGATCTAAAGGCCAACTTATTTCAATAGCCTCTGGTATAAATAAGGTAGTTTGTTGTAGTTTTAGGCATCAGTTTGGAAGATAGAGGATAGGTTCTGAAATTTGAATCCTTGCATGTATGAAGACCTTTGTAATTAAATTCTAATGTTATTTGGCTATAACTAGGAAGGCCTTACAACCTGACATGTATGAGGTTATTCTTGAATAATACATGAAGACTTTGCATTCTCTCTCTCTCCTTGCTTGTGTTTTTGCTTCCATGTATTATTTCTGGAAGGAGGTTGGTGATTTGGGTGTGCCTTTGGCCCCTTTCCCTGTCTCCCTTGTGTCACAAAGGCACATACTCCTAAAAAAATTATTGTAGTGAATTATATCTCAAATGTATTGATTTCTCATTGTAGACATAAACATCTTTTACATCTTCAGGCATCACCCAAACAGTGAACACTAGCATCAAGTCACAAAATATATATTCTAATAAAACTCTAAATTGACGAAACATGCATCTTTCCTTAGTGAATATTGGATAGGGGAAGAACCCCTAATTTACCTCAGAGCAACCATCACCATTTGTACTTCTCCTATCATCATGTTTCTAGCCTAATCAACATCAATTTATACCTTAAGATCAAAATGTCCTTCTTTCTTTTATAGTAGACCAAAATCTTTAGTCCCTTTTAGATATCTAAATATTCTTTTCACTACAGACATGTGTGTTTCCTTTGGGCATAAAATATTGTAACAATATCAAAAACATGAGCAAAATTAGGCATACTATTTAGCTTACCAATGATTAATTGATAGAGTGTTTCATTTACTTCTTTTGTATCATCTTGCTTTGAAAATTTACAACCAATAGTCATCGATGTACCAACTGGTTTTGACTCTTCCATACTAAATGTCTTTAGGATCTCCTTAATATACTTTGACTCTATTATGTAGATCCCATCTCTCACCTATTGAATTCTTAGTCCAATAAATAATTTTATCTCTCCTATCATGGACGTCTCAAATTCATTTCTCATCTCTTCAACAAATGATTTACTCATTGATTCATTTCCTCTAAATATAATATCATCAATAAATATCTCAATAATAAAAAATCTTATCAGTACTATCACATTTTAGATACAAATTTATGTTATCACTTGTCCTTTGAAATTAAATCTATTTAAATATGAATGTAATCTCTCATACCATGCTCGGAGTGCTTGCTTTAAACCATATAATGCCTTGTGTAGTTTTCATACCCTATCCTTGTTAGAGTTCTCAAAAAATCCTTCAAGTTGTTTAGTATAAACTTCTTCTTCAAGAATTCCATTAAAAAATGTAGACTTAACATCCATTTGTTAAACTCTGAATCCTTTATAGGAAACTTAAGAAAGTAAAATTCTTACACCTTCTAATCTAGCAACAAGGTTAAATGTCCCACCGTATTCAATACCTTATTCTTGTGCATACCCTTTGTAGACCAATGTTGCTTTATTTCTTATCACATCTCCATTCCCATTAAGTTTATTCTTGAAATATCCACTTTGTACCTGTTGGAGCTCAAAATCTTGGATATAGTTTTGAATTCATATTCAGAAAGTTTTCCATAAGGCTAAATTCAGTGCTTCAAAAGACCATTTTAAAGAACCCTAGTTCAAGTGCATATAAAGGTAGGCCTGATGATTTTCATAAGATGCCTCTTGGGACATGTGTTCCTCACCTCTCATTATACATATGCAGTTGGTTGCAACTCCCAGAATTCAGTTTTGATAAGTTTCAGAGGTACCCATTTGGAGGTCAGTGCCCAAATCTACAATTTGTATCCTATCCTCTTTTAACCAAATGACCTACTTTGGAAGTTTCTATTTAACACCTGATTGATATTCATGATGAAAGGAATATTGCATCATATTGTAGGAATGAGAGTGTGTCTTTGTGCCCATTTTCAGATTCCCAAGAGTTTGTATGATTAGTTTACTAGGCCTCTTCCATTTGCATTTTATTCAGTTTTCCTAAATGTGGAAATGCAGAATTTGAAGTAGCCCATTTGGAGATCGTGAAAATTTCACCCAATCAGTGATCAGGAGGAATTGAAGATTGTTCTATACTATAGACATGGAAATGAGTCTCCCCAACAAGTTTCAGATTATGGCCAATCCTTTTGATCCCTTTCCTCACTCAGTTCCAAATGCAATTTCTACAGTTTCACTTTCTTTCATTTCAGGATATTTTGAGGGAATGATTTTGAAGATTAATCCTTGATAATCAGTTCATCATTTTGGGAATCTAGTTATAGCCTTGTTTTATATGCATAATAGAGAATCTACATTCAAGGTTTTAGGCTATGAGAGTCTCAGTTGATGGGTTACAAGGATAAAACAAAAGGCATTTTACACTAATGAATAGTGCTGACAGGATAACTTCATAGAGTGACCATTTTTGGAAATTAATAACTTGACATCAGATTGTTGTTTTGAGATGAGGGTCATTTTTTTGCTCTCTTTGAAGATGAGTCTTTTGCTAGTGTTAGTGGCTCACCCCTAGCTCATCATTTGATATTTTTAGTTCATCTCCTTCAAAGGTTGTTCCCAATGTTTTCAATCTATGTTTGCAGAGAAAATCTGAACATGTGTTTTCAAGTTTTAAATTCTCTCACCCTATTCATTTTTAGGCAAATCTGTCTGACAAGGTAAATCTCTGTAGCACAAGGTTCATGTTCACCAAGTTTCAACGTCTAGTGATAGGTTCTGATTAGTCTTTTAATGGCATTTCTGGAGGTGTTTTATTCATTTTGGTGACTTTGGCAAAGTAATAGAAATTAAATTTTTTGAGTGTCTGGTTTTCCAAATCGGATCCAGTTGCAGATGCCAATCGTTTTGGATGTATTTGAGGTCTGAGTGTTTGAAATCAAAATTTTTTTAGGCCAAACCCACTTGGGGCCCAACCTGCCTCATTATTATCATTAGAAAGATGCTAAGAAATTGATGATTTTAAGGAGGAGGCTTGAGGATATCAAAGTGAGTATGAGGACATGGGATTAACTCCAAAGATGATGTTGATATAATTCAAATGGGAAAACATTCAATTCAAAAGTAAATCTAAAAAAGGAGGGAATAAATCAGAGCTTGTCTAAAGCTCAGAGGTGAAGAATGTCATGCCTAAAAAACATGTAAATTCTCTCCATATTGTGGTGACAAGTTGGCGGTGACGAGGATGATGATGTGGTGAGTGGGTCCCACATGAAGGTAAGGATATTTTGACAAAGCATGCAGGTGCAGGTCTGATGCCTCAAGATGCAT
Source organism: Chamaecyparis obtusa (assembly GCA_027943335.1). Lineage (NCBI taxonomy): Eukaryota > Viridiplantae > Streptophyta > Pinopsida > Cupressales > Cupressaceae > Chamaecyparis > Chamaecyparis obtusa. The sequence continues at coordinate 386,196 of BSBK01003912.1, read as the reverse complement.
GTAGGAGATCCAATGGTCATTGTATTCCTGCAACCATGAAGATGCCTAGATGTTAGCCATTGTGGGAGTGTGATGTGCTGACACGTGTCAAGGAGGTGACATGGAGAGGTGATGCAGTTAGTGCCCAGGTGGATGCTGGAGCAAATGAGAATGTGACACTTGGCAAAAGAGATGATAGAGAATCAAATGAATAGACAACCAGTCACCTCAAGGTGTGTGCCAAATGATCTGACAGTTGGCACTATTCTAGAAAGAGAAAGATGCTCGATGGTTGCTTTCATGGGACTACAACAAGCTGACATGTGTCAGGTGATGACATGGCAGAGGAGTTATAGGGTTATGGAGACAGACCACTTGGAGAGTGCCAAGTGGCACATGTGTGATGTGGCAGTCCAACATGGTGATGAGGTAGATCAATGACCCAATCAGGTAGTGCCACATGGCACATGGGGCCTACATTAAAATTTAAATATTTTCATAGAAAGATTAAAAGAGATTATATAGTTTGAACTATATGTTGAAAAAAAATATTTAAATGACTGTCTTCTCATGGAAATGCAATGCCAAGAGACTTTATTTTTGCCCAAACATAGGCATATTATATGTTTTTAGAAATAAAATGAAATGAGGAGTACAATGTTAGTGATAGAAATTAGATTTGCTCAAGTGGGAAGGAGCAGTAATGACATTTGCATCTCGAGTTCAGATTTAGGTAAGGATGAAGATATTTTGCAGAGATATGTTTTAGAATGGAAATGATATCAAATTTGTCTCTAATATTTTTGATAGTCTCAGGGTTGACTATATTTCCCTAATTATGCCCTAAATGGTCCTAAGCTTGTTGTAATCCTATATAAGGATTTCCAAGACCATTTAGGTTGCTAGATTTTCTGGTTTAAAAGGTTGCATCCTAAACCTTTAGTCAAGGAATAGGGCATGTTCTATCTAGTTTGTATTAAAGTAGAGTAGAAAGTTGCAGGTCTGTTGCATATTGTCTCAGTGGCTTTGAATCTTCAAGAAAGGTGTATATAGAGGCTTAGATCCTCATTCTCAATGCAAGTTTTTAGTTCCATTTCTCTCCATCTGTGTCAAGTTTTATGGGTTTTGAATCTTCTAATTCTTTGTATGGAGTTTATCTATGCATGTGTTGTCTATCTTTAGTTCTGGTTTAAAATCAGATTAAATGATGGTCTAGATGATACACAAATTTATAGGTTTTGCATAGGGATATCTGTAAGTAGTATGGTTTTGGGGTATTTGTATTTATAGCTTGGATCTTTGATTAAATGATAGTAATTAGTCTTTGTATTCTACAGTACACTAGATGATTTTCCCAATGGATAAGGAACTATTTTGAAATAAATATGCTTTATGCTGATACATGTCTTGTTGGGATATGTTATATTCTACAAAGTTAAATCAAAATCCTTTTAATCCTTTCAGTTTTAAGTTTTTGGGCATCAGTTATTTCATGATAATTGAGGATCAACAAATGAGTGGTTGCCATCTGGTATTCTCTTATCATTATGTACTTTTTTGAGTCTAGTTTAAAGTCTTAAAAGTGTTATATGTTACTGGATTAGGTGCACCTGCCTTGGTTCTACAGAGCCAGAAGTGCAAAGGGCAGTCTTGTCCCTATAGTTGGACCAATTACCTATATATTTCCCCATATTTGGAACTAACCCCTCCTTAAAATTAGTCTTAGGTATATTGGTGTCTCTTTGAGAGTAAAATCTATTTCAAGAACCAATAGTACCAATAATATTCTTGTCCTTGGTTCTTGGTACCAGTGACCAAATATTATTATTTTCAATCTAATCAATCTCTTTTTTCATTGCATTATCCAAATCTTCATTGACAAGTGCATCCTTGACTAATCTTGGCTCAAATTTAGAAATCAAACATGTATTGTCCTTCAACTTACTCTTGTCATGACTCTTGTGTTCTTGTCTCCAATAATTTTTCTCGATGAGTGATGTCTTCTCAAATATTTTTCTAATACAAAATTGGTAGACTATTCTTCAACATTTTCATCTCTTAGTGGAAGCTCAAATTTCTCCCCGATTTCTTCTTGTAGCTCTGGTACAGTACCTAAAATACCTTCATGTACATATACAAATATTTGATAATCTTTTGGTTCTCTTTTTCTATCTTCTTCATTTCTTTCTACAAATTCATCAATCCTCACATTTTTACTTTCCATAGTTTTGTTAGTAGACTTATTTAGACATTTATAAGCTTTACTCTTTGTGGAGTATCCTACGAATATACCTTCATCTCCTTTAGAATTAAACTTTCCATTCCTAGCATCTTTTAGTATGTAACACCTACTTCCAAAAATTTTAAAGTAGCTAACATTCAGTGTATGTCCATACTAGAGTTCACAAGGGGTTTTGTTTGTACCTTTCTTCAATTGTACTCAGTTGAGTGTGTAGACAACAATACTAATGGATTCTCTCTAGAATGTTTGTGCAACCTTTTTTTCAATAAAAAATGTTCTAGCACAATCAACTATTGATTTGTTCCTTCTTTCAGCTATACCATTTTGTTGTAGAGTCCTCAGTGCAGATACTTATCTTTTTATTCCATTCTCATTGCACAAGACAATAAATTCATCAAAGATAAATTCACCTCCTCTATCTGATTTTAAAATTTTTAGCTGCTTACCTATTTCCTTCTCAAAACTTTCCTTATACCATTTAAACATTTGGAATGCATCAAACTTTTCTTTTATAACTATTACCGACATCATCCTTGAGTAGTCATCAACAAAAAAATGAAATATCGATCACTATAATAGCTTTATATTCTCATAGGACTACAAAGTTCAGTATGTACTAATTCCAATATACCATTAGATGAGTAAGACTTGCTTGAGAAACTTGATTTTGTTAGCTTACTGACCTAACATTCTTTACACATCACTTTATTAGGTTTTTTGAATTTTGGTAGATCTCTAACTCTATTCTTTTTGCCCACCTTTATCATATTATCAAAATTTACATGATAAAGTCTTTTTTGCCACAACCATACTTCCTCAACTTTAAAAAATAATAAATTTTTTTGTAACAATATCAAGGTAGAATAGGTCACCTTTAGATTTTTCACTGGTTCCAATCAAATCTCCATCAGTACCACCATAGATCTTCACTTTTCTATTCTGAAATTATAGTCGGTGACTAGTGTTGTTCAATTGTGCAACACTCAAAAAATTATACTTCAATCCTTGAACCCAATAAGCATTATCACATTTGATCTTTTCATTCAACATAATGGATCCTTTTCCTTTTATAGAACATGGAGCATCATTTCCAAATCTAATAAATCCTCCATCATACTCTTCTAGGTTCTCAAACTTATCAATATCACCAATCATATGATGTGAACAACCACTGCCAATTATCCATGGGTTAGTTTTTCTAACATGAGAAATAAGGGGTTTTTCATCTTCACACCTCTCTTCTTCTGAATCATCCTTCATAAAAATATAGACAACTTCCACACTTTCTTTTGTGTCATCAGATTCATCATCAGTGTTAGAAAGTAAAGATCCCCAAGATAACTGAGAGGGGGGTGGTGAATCAGTTATAAGATAATTTAACCATTCAACAACTTTAAACAATATAAGTAATATACTGATCAACTATAGAAAGATAACCATACACAATTGCACAATAACACAAGATATGTTGACTAGGGAACCTCTTGAAAAGAGTAAACCCCGGTGGGAATGATGCCCACAAAATGATGCACTAATATGAAAGTTCTTTGTTAGAGGATGGACCCTGTTAGGAGTCTTATGAAATACATTCAGTACATACAAATCCATGTTAGGAGATTTTAAATCCCTGTTAAAAGATTCTAACCTGGTTAAGAGTTTATGGAAGATAGAAGGACCCATTGCCCAAACAGCTTCAAGGCAAGATCTCTGAACCCACTGTCCAAAAGATCTTAGAATTATTTAATAGAATAATATGAAATATATTACCTCCTTCACACTGCCAAAATTGTACTCTCTGTTACACAAGATCACAATTCTAGATCTCTGTACTCACAAGTCTTCCTTCATCACTAAATTAGCTCTTTTCTTCACTTCATGCATATATTCACATCACAATATTCATAGTACACATTAAAACAAGGAAAAAATTCCTTCTTATATACCAAACTCAAATAATTACAAATGAGTTGGTCCTCAATTACAAAATAATAAATTTACACGCTACACACAGAATTCACATAAAACTGTCGGCTTCTAGATACTGTAACTTTCTCCAAACATATCCTCAAAGTTTTCACTATGAACCACATCATCATTAATGAGTCTCCAACATCCCTTTAACTTTGAAAAATTAGATTCCATCCCAGCTAAGAGATATCCTCCGATTTCTGAACATCGCTTCACAGAAACACTGGCTAAACACTGCTTACACCAAAATGCTCATAACTCTCACAAATGAATGAATTTATTTTTGTGATGTTAACCATAGGTTAATAACACACCAAAGAACATACCATCAACTACACAAAAGCCAATCTACAATACAACATGTGTGCAAAACAAAACTATACCTGCTTTCCTGCTAATATCCAGAATATCACTGTGTTGACATCAATGAGAATCCAAGTCATGAATGCAATAACAACTGCTACAGAATGACTGCCAAAATACTTTTCATTCATTCCTAACAATCTCTCCGATTGGCATTGATGGCAACATAGATGAAAAACATCCAATGTTCCAAAAATCCAATACTGCAACACCACTGCAAAATATCAAATCAAATCTTGCTTCATTTTCCTATTCAGCTGTCTCATACAATCCACAATGTTTTTCATGTATATCTCTCCCCCATTGACATCAATGATAGAAATTCCATCACTAAGTCAACAAAAACTTAATGTCAAAAGACACTTTTCAAAAAAATACAATAACAAGAGTCCTCATGACTCAACTCATAAACTCCCCCATAGAGGAAGTTCCAACATCCAATCCAGAAGAAAGATAGGGCTCATATACCACCGGACGGATGCAATCATCTACATCAATTCTCAAAAATAGGTTGGGGCATAACCCCAAGCATACCTCTCAGATACACAATTGTATCCTTAGGTAAAGGCTTTGTAAATATATCTTCTATCTGCTCCTTTGTACTTATGTACTCCAATCTTACTTCTTTTTTTGCAACTTTCTCTCTTACAACATGATACTTGATCTCAATATGTTTAGTCTTAGAATGTAAAATAAGATTTTTTGACATACTCACTGTACTGGTGTTATCACAATGTATAACAACAGGCTCATCAAACTTTATTCTAATATCCTTCAACATATGCTTCATCCAAATAATCTGATTACAATTATTTTCTGCTACAACATATTCTACTTCTACTGTGCTTTGTAAAGTACAATTCTACTTCTTACTTAGCCAAGAGACCAATTATCCTCCAAGAAAAAAGGCTCCACCACTAGTGCTTTTCTTTTCATCAACGCTGCCTCCCCAATCTGCATCAGTATAGGCACATAAAGTAAAATCATCAAAATTCTCATACCATAATCCATAATCCATTGTTCCTTTCAGATATCTCAATATCCTCTTTACTGCTGCATAATGTGATTCTCTAGGTTATGCTTGAAATCTTGATACAATCCCCACTGAATGTGCTATATCAGGTCTTGTATGTGTCAAGTACTGCAATCCTCCAATCATAGATCTGTACTTTTTCTGCTCAACTGCTGGTGTCTCATCTTTGCTAGATAACTTATGTCTGGTTACCATAGGTGTTCCAATAGGTTTAGAATCTTCCATTCCAAATATTTTCAATAAGTCATTCAAATAATTAGTCTGACTTACAAATATACCTTCCTTGCTTTGTGTTATCTTTAATCCCAAAAAATATTTCATTTCTCCAATCATGCTCATCTCAAATTCAGTCTTCATTTCATCTGCAAATTTGTCACTAGCTTCATCTTCTCCTCCAAAGATAATATCATCAACAAATATGACTATAAACAACAAACCATTCTCAATTTCTTTTGTGTATAAGTTACTATCTGATGTTCCTTTTATAAATCCCAATTTCAATAAATACTTATCCAATCTTGCATACCAAGTTCTAGGTGCTTGTTTTAATCCATATAAAGCTTTCTTTAACTTACATACCATATCTCCTTCTTGTGTCAAAGGCAAACCTTTAGGCTGCTCAATGTAGACTTCTTCTTCCAATTCACCATTCAAAAATGCTAACTTCACATCCATCTGATACACTCTAAATTTCTTGTAAGTTGCATATGCTAGAAACATTCTCACTGCTTCAAGTTTGGCCATAGGTGCAAAATTTTCTTCATAGTCAATTCCTTCTTGTTGTGAATATCCTTTACATACCATTCTTGCTTTGTTTCTTATCACTCCTTGTTCATTCATCTTGTTTCTGAATACCCACTTTGTTCTAATCACATTCTTGTCTTCAGGTCTAGGGACCAATTCCCATGTCTTGTTTTTTTCAATCTGCTCCAGTTCTTCTTTCATAGAATTAATCCAATGTTCATCTTCACAAGCTTCATTAGTAGTCTTAGGTTCAATTTGAGAAATCAAACATAAATGTACCTTATTTCGAGTCAAAACTCCTCTATCTAAACTTCCAATAACTTGCTCAACAGGGTGATGTCTTGAAGTATACCTGTTAGGTGTCATAGTTACTGATCTTGTTTTGACTGTAGATTCTTCTCTACTTTCTTCTCTGTTTTCTTCTCTATTTTCTTCAGTATGACTTTCATTCAGCAAATCATTGTTAGTTTCAAAAAATAATTCTGCATTTTCAATGTTAGGCTGAGGTTGTGCTTCTCCATCAGATTCATAATCAAGCATTCTTTCCTGAATTTTAAACTTCTCATCAACTTTTACATTTGCACTTTCAACAATAGTCTTAGTTCTCTTGTTATAACATCTATATGCTTTGCTTTTTAAAGAGTATCCAAGAAATATTCCTTCATCACTTCTAGGATCAAACTTTCCTATATCATCATCTCTCTTTATATAACATTTACTTCCAAAAATTCTAAAATACTTAACTGAGGGTGTATGTCCAAACCATAATTCATACGGTGTCTTGTTTGTATCTCCTCTGATTTGTACTCTGTTCATAGTGTATACTACTATGTTCATTGCTTCTCTCCAAAAATTCTTAGCCAAATCATTTTCAAACAACATAGCTCTTGCTGCTTCAGTTATTGACCTGTTCCTTCTTTCTGCAATACCATTTTGTTCTGGTGTTCTAGGGGCTGAAAGTTGTCTCTTAATACCATTCATTTCACAAAAGGTGTTAAACTCTCTAGATGTAAATTCACCACCTCTATTAGATCTTAAACACTTAATATTCATTCTAGATTCATTCTCAATTTTTCTTTCCATGATCTTAAATTTATCAAATGCTTCATATTTTTCTTTCAAAAATGCAATCCACATCATTCTTGTAAAATCATCAATAAGAATCATAAAATACCTTTCTCCATAGAATCCTCTAGTCCTAGTAGGACCACTCAAGTCTGTATGAACAATCTCTAGCTTCTCTATCAATGTGAACTTTTTGTTGGGAAATGAACTTCTTTTCTGCTTTGCCATCATACATTCTTTGCAAATCATGTTAGTAGGTTTCATAATTCTAGGTAAATCTCTTACCACAAGTGTAGTGCTCACCTTGATAATATTATCAAAGTTTATATGACAAAACCTTTTATGCCATAACCAACTATCATCAATCTTAGATATCAAACAAGTCATCTCAGTAGGATTCAACTAAAATACATTACCTCTAGTTTTGGATCCTTTTCCAATCAGATTTCCATCTTTATCTTTTATCACACAAGTTTTCTCAGAAAACCAAACTTGATAACCCTTATCAGCCAATTGTCCAACACTTAGTAGATTATGTCTTAGTCCATCAACAAAGTAAACATCATCAGTGTTAGTCTTTCCATCAAGAGTAATAGATCCTATACCCTTAATCAAACAAGGTGCATTGTTACCAACCCTAACAATTCCTCCATCATAATTATCTAACTTAACAAGCTTTCTTTTATCTCCAGTCATATGATGTGAACAACCACTGTCTATAATCCAATCAGATTTCTTTTCAACTTGTGAAACTAATGCTTTTTCTTCCCTTTTATCAGATTCAAAACTTTCTTCTTTAATTGCTACAAATCCTATTTCCTCAAAGTTATCATTATCATTGTCACTTAAATGTTTTTCAATTCCTACTTCAAGATCTTCATCATTTGCATAATAAAATTCTTTAGATCTCCTAGGTTTAAAGTTGCTTCTATACTTCTTAACTCTTTTAGGACATTTAGATGCAAAATGACCATATTCTTGACAAGTCCAACACTTAAAGATTTTCTTACCATCTGGTTCTCTTTTTACAAGTAATGCAATACCTTCTTCAATCTTCTTATCTTCCTCAGATCTGCTACTGCTAGCATAATCTCCATTCACACTAGTACTCCTTGTAGGTCTAATGTTAAGAGCACTGAATGGTATTTTCATTCTAGGTAGCTCTCCTGATAATCTCAAGTTCATCTCTGCTATTTCTAATCTTCCAAGAAGAGTCTCTCTTGAAAAGTTTGATGTACAAGGTATCACTTGTTCAATCATTTGTGTTGTCTGCTTGAATACTGGTGTCAAAGTTCTCAGAATTTTCCATATCACTTCATTCTCTATCTTATCACCTCCATAAGACTTTATTCCTGTTACAATCTCAGACATCCTACCAATATAGCTTCTAATAGATTCATCTTCCATCATTCTAATATCTTCAAATGCAGAAATCCAATTATGTAATCTAGCCTTCGTTGCATGTTCATCACCTTCAAAAGTAGAATGTAAAGCTTTCCAAATTGCATGAGATGTTTTCAAAAATCTTACCTGACTATATTCATTCTTCGGTAGTGCTGACAAAAGTGCTTCTCTTGAAAGTATGTTACACATGAATAGATCTAGTTCATCTTTAGTTCCTGTCTCTAGATTGTCTTCCTCAATGAAAGTCTTCTCATTCTTTGTAATCAACCAATAATTTGGTCCTAAACACAATAGATGTGTCTTCATCTTTTCTTTCTAGCTATCAAAATTTACTCCATCAAACTTAGGGCTTTCTTTTCTGAAATTCACCATGGATCTCCTTAAGTTGTTAAACTTTTCTTTCAAGGACCTGCTGCTCTGATACCAATTGTTAGAAAGTAAAGATCCCCAAGATAACTAAGAGGGGGGGGGGGTGAATCAGTTATTAGATAATTTAACCATTCAACAACTTTAAACAATATAAGTAATGTACTGATCAACCATAGAAAGATAACCATACACAATTGCACAATAACACAAGATATGTTGACTAGGGAACCTCTTGAAAAGAGTAAACCCCAGTGGGAATGATGCCCACAAAATGATGCACTAATATGAAAGTTCCTTGTTAGAGGATGGACCCTATTAGGAGTCTTATGAAATACATTTAGTACATATAAATCCATGTTAGGAGATTTTGAATCCCTGTTAAAAGATTCTAACCCGGTTAAGAGTTTATGGAAGACAGAAGGACCCATTGCCCAAATAGCTTCAAGGCAAGATCTCTAAACCCACTGTCCAAAAGATCTTAGAATTATTCAATAAAATAATATGAAATATATTACCTCCTTCACACTATGCCAAAACTACACTCTCTGCTACACAAGATCACAATTCCAAATCTCTGTACTCACAAGTCTTCCTTCATCACTGAATTAGCTCTTTTCTTCACTTCATGCATATATTCGCATCACAATATTCATAGTACACATTACAACAAGGAAAAAATTCCTTCTTATATACCAAACTCAAATAATTACAAATGAGTCGGTCCTCAATTACAAAATAATAAATTCTACATGCTACACACAGAATTCACATAAAACTGTCAGCTTCCAAATACTGTAACTTTCTCCAAACATATCCTCAAAGTTTGTGCTATGAACCATGTCATCATTAATGAGTCTCCAACATCCATTTAATTGCACAAAATCAGATTCCATCCCAGCTAAGAGATATCCTCTGATTTCTGAGCATCGCTTCACAGAAACACTGTCTAAACACTGCTTACACCAAAATGCTTATAACTCTCACAAATGAATGAATTTCTTTTTGTGCTGTTAACCATAGGTTAATAACACACCAAAGAAAATACCATCAACTGTGCAAAAGACAATCTACAATATAACATGTGTGCAAAACAAAATTGTACCTGCTTTCCTGCTAATATCCAGAATATCACTGTGTTGACATCAATGAGAATCCAAGTCATGAATGCAACAACAACTGCTACAGAATGATTGCCAAAATACTTTACATTCATTCCTAATAATCAGTTACTCCTTCCTCAACTAGGTAGCATGATTTCTTTCCTTTATACTTGAAATCTCTAAACCTTTGGTATCGGTTCTCCTTATTGTCACTTTTATCATTCTTGTCATTGTCGAGAAACCTAGATGCAATGTGGCCAATTTTGTTATAATTAAAAATTTTTAGAGGTAGTTTACCTTTGTACTTTCCTTTCCCTCTTAGTAGCCTCTTTTCCAATAGTTGTTCCATCTCTTCTTGTTCTTTATCTTTAGTTAGTATACTATCATAGTCACTTCCACATGAACTTTTGTGATTCTCTCTCTCTTCTTGAGCTTCCAATGCTCAAAGATGATTTGATAGTTGTTTCAGTAGTCAGTAAACTATTATCATAATTACTAATCTCAAAGGTAGTCAACTTACCAATCAAAGATTCAATTGTAACAATGTTATTTGGTATGGATCTCAACTCCTGAATAACATATACTTGAATAAAATAGTTGGGTGAAAGATTTCTTAGAATTTTTCTTACCACTTCTTCTCCAGTTAGTGTTCCAACAACACCTTTAATAGAACTAATAACTTCTTTGATTTAGAAACTATATTGAACAATTTTCTCTTCATCTTTCATTCTCATCTCATCAAATTTTCCTCTGAGACTGTTAATCTTTTCTTTTTGTACATGCAAATCACCTCCACAAAAAAGTGCAAGTTTATCCCACATATCTTTTGTAGTAATACAATCCTTAATGTCATTGAATTTAGCATCGACCAGGGAGGAAGAAATTTCAATCATTACCAAGTTGTGTTTCCACTTTTGTCTCATCTAATCAAGTGTCATAGGTCTAGGATGTGGTGGAGTGTAGTCATTATCCAAATGGTTGAGTGAAGATTATCCAATCCTAGATAGGTATAACCTCATCCTACTTTTCCTTGTAGAGAAAATTTCCTTGTTCATCTTAGGTACTTCTCTCCTATACATCTTCATATATTTTACTCAAGTATTTCAAACTTATCCCTTTAGAGTACTTAGCTATGATACCAATTGTTGGATTGAGGAGAGGGGAGGGGGGTGAATCATTAATCCTTGATTCTCTATACCTTAAAAAATTTCTTTGATTCAACTTAGTGCCAAATCAGTTAGACACACTTCAATAATAACCAATAACAGTAAATTAAATTTACAAATCAATAATGACATTCACAGTAAACATTCAACACATATAATACCAGTATTTAATGTAGAAACTCAATTTGAGAAAAACTACTATGGGTATTTTCACCCACTAAAGAAATACTCTTTTGACGTATGTTTGGTTAAAATCCAATCTGGTTAAAGATTACAATACACATTGTTAGATGTGACCCTATTAAGGGATTTACCTCAGATCTGTTAGGATCTTCACCCTGTTAGGAGTGGCCTGGTTAAAGGTCTTCAAACACTCTTTTAGAATGTTACCTCTTGCAAGGATTTAAAATAAGAATGTGATACTCCTAAGAGTTATTTTGTTGTCATTAGTTATGAGGAAGTCATATTGTTTGTCAAAGTCATTCAGTAATTGTTGCCCGAAATTTCCTATTCTACAAATTTGGCCAAGTTTCCAGGTCTCTATTTTTATCCCACCCTGCTGCAACTTGTTTTCATTTTGTGAAGTAGATCCTCAAGGTTTCATGGCTTGTGATCTAAACCTTATGTTCCTCAATGTGTTTTCAAGCCCCGGCTTAGATTGCACATGCTAATTCACAATACCTAGGGAGATATTCAAGTTTAAATGGTTGTAGGAAATACTCAAGTCGCAGGGTTCCAAAAGTGTTCGGCGTCGAAAACTCTCTGTGTTTTCGACCTTCGGTCTGAAAACCCTCTATGTTTTCTACCTTCAGTCTTAAAACCCTATGTGTTTTTGACCTTTTCTCTAAAAGCCCAGGATGTTTTTGACCCCTCATGTTTCAGACTTCTTCGTCTGGTGGCATTCATTTCATAAGCGCGCAACTTCGACTAGGTGGGGCCCAATTGATGGTTTTCAAGAATGCTTGCAGCTTGTCACATGATCGCATAAGCCTTTTCTAGGCCATGCAAACATGTGACTAGCTATTAGCCATGTTGAGTTAGGACTTGCAGTTTGGTGGTGGATCCCAGTTTTTCATGTTCTCTAGCGGTTATGGGTTTTATTCGGCGACTGGGTGACTGTGTAGTCACTTAATCTCTTTCTTTGGTGGTTAAGTGATTTTCATTCAGTGACCTAGCATTTTCATAGTCACATGTTTGCGTAATCAGGCAAGCAATTTGTAGTCCAATAGTTAACATCATGCGATTGGTCACATGATCACATAGGCCTTCCTAGCTACATGTAATCATGCGATAAGCGGTCAACAAAGTTTCAGCTCTGGTAGTGGGCCCTTGGGTGGTGGCATGTCCATTTCTCAATGGTCAACGAATTCTACAGTGGGCCCAATAGCATGTGGCCCCATAGATTCAGGATCTACGGTGGTCACATGTTTGCATGGGATCTTTTGATCCCATGTGATCATGCGACTACCGTGAGATCCTTCTGATGCTCCTGAGTGGTATTATCGTGGGTCTGATCGACATGTAGTTGGGCTTTAGTTGGTCCATGTAGTAAAGGTGGTAGGTTTGGTGGGGCTAGTTGTCTTGTGTGGAAGAGCGGAGACAGATTCTAAAAGGCTTCTTGCATGATCTCATGAAGGCTTTTGAGCTCATGCGATCATGCAACTAGTGTTTTTCCAAGGCAGTGCAACCATTTTTCGCCAGTTGTCTTCTGCAGAGATGTTGCAATGGTGGGGTAGCTCAAGAAGTTGATGTTGTAGGACATGCACAGTTATGGAAAAATGATGAAGAAGTCTAGGCGGCCATCAGGGGTTGATTCTTTGTCCCAGCAAGGTACCAGTTAGCATTCATGGCATGACTTTGTGCAGAAAATAATGATGAATCTAGGTTGTTTATCTGCAGGTGATGTGGTACAGGAATGGGCACGCAAGCCTAAGGTCTGATTGGCCATGATATTGTAGAGACATATTCATGATTAGACTTAGCATTAATTCTCAGGGTACCTAGGGTTTGTTATTATATTGTTAAATCTATAACCCTAGTTAATTTTTGACTCCTGCCTACGTGCAGTTGAGGGATGTATATATTCTTTTTTGGAGCTTTTGGAGCTCAGAGTTGACATTTTGTAAAGAAGAAAGCCTCTTTCTTAGAAATCTATTTGTGAAACTTTCTTTCCTTTGGTTTTCTACTCTTTGTAATCTCCCATTGATAATTCAGATATGGCAAAGCATTTTGTGACACTCTTGTTGTCCTTATGCCTTCTTATGTGAGTTATCTCTTATTGGATTAAAGTGTATGATATTTTCAGTGATATCTTAGGTTCTCTGATACCTCTTGCTTTCTGCAATTTTGTGTGTTTCATGTGTTTGATCTAATTTAGGTGTTTTTGTGGGTATAATTTAGCCCCTAACATTCTTGTCTCAATCCTACACTAGGTTGCAGAAGTGAGTGTCTGCTTGCAGGTCATAAGTTGTATCTTATGTTCAGGCCATCTTATGAAACACTTATGCAAGCCTATTCAATAAGTTGTGATCTCCCAGACCTAAGCCTTTCACTGGTTTCATTCCTCTATATTGAGATCCAAATCCTAGTTTCAGTGCATCACCTAGTAGGTAGATTTTTTTTCTATTATTTCCCTTTCCAAGCATTCCTTCTATCCCTTTCCCTCAAAAGAATTTACTTTTCATGTTAAGAAGAAAATCAAGGTGATTATCTAAGAGGAACCAGCCTAGAACCTGGAGGTTTCATCTTAGCTAGCATAGGTTCCACAACCTAGAGATGATTCCCAAGTTATACTGAGTTATCAAGAGTAATAGAGCTTGAGAAAAGGTGCAAAACTCAGTGTATAACAATTCTTCCATGCCTGGTGGGACCAAGAGGTCATAGTTTTCATAAGTCTTGCTGGTTTTGATATGCATCCAGGAGGTTGCAGACCTTTGAGAGGTCATTATTTTGCATATTTGGCGACTCTAAATTTGCATTTACTAGTTTCAAGGAGATTCAGTGCCTAATATGGATTACCATCCTTCTTTTCATGAGGACAACCCTTCATTTCATGGAGGTCAGACTTATTAGAATAGTGGTACTTCTGATTTCATGCAGGAATACCCAGTTGCAGCAATGAACCAACATACACCCCATGCTTGCCCCCCACCCACCCAACTTCCAGTACCATGGTAGTAGAATTACTCATACCAGTAACCTCAAGAGGAGATGCTTTCTTTGAAAGAACATGCTCATCATGCCCAAATCCAACAACAAAAATCTTTGGCTCAGTAGGATCAAGGTTATAGGAGGTATCTGGTAGAGCAATACAAGAGAAATGAGGCCAAGCTCGCTGAAGGGTTGGAAGCACAAAAGAGACACTATGAGGAGGTGTTGGAGACACAAAAATGGCATATGCAGGAACAAGCAAAGGAGCAGTTTGATGCTAGATGGAAGCAGTGTGAAGAAGTCATTGCAGGATAGCAAAAAAGTCAAGTGGCCCTTGCAAGTAATCTAGCCACGCTGAACAAAGTCTACAAGGAAAATCTGATTAAGATTAGTGCTTCTATGACTAAAAAAGAAGAAGATTTTCAAGAAGCATTAGCAGCTCAGAAGGTTTCTTATGAGGAGTTGGAAGTTCATAAGAATAACTGTGAAAGGGTGGTTCAAGACTAGAAAATTTTAATGGAGGCCATGTTTGATAGGGGCATTGAATTTTAGATTGAGAAAGAAAAGGAGTTGAGAGCTCATGAGGAGTTTCATGAGAGAGAGCTACAGGATCTCAAGAAAAATATAGGATTCCTGGCTTCTACCACTAAAACATATAAAAGAGGCTATTAGATGCAGGTTGAGAAATGTTCTCAACTTGAAGAAGAAAATGAGAGCATAGAGCAGAAGATTACTGATCTAAAAGAGGCTCTCTCTAAACAGCTTAGGACAAATGAGTCCTCAACAAATCATAATTGTGCTAACAATGGTATACTTCTCTTACAGAAGAATCTAGAGGAAGAAGAAGAAGATCAATTTTGAGACAAGATGGAACATTTTTGTTTGCATCTTGATGACAAGCCCACACTTCCAGAGAACACCTAAAATCTATAGAAGATAGTCATTTCTAGCCAACATGATGAGGAGATCAATCAAGCTGAAATAATCTCTTAAGAGCTTGAGTCTATCAAGGATAGTTCCAAGTCCAACATCTCTCATGGCTGCCCTATCAAGCATCTGGCCAGGTTGAAGGTTGTCAAAGGAGTACAAATGATGACAGCATCCCAATATGACCTTTCATCAAAAGTTGAGGTTGAGAATGAACTAGATCAACTTGTTGTCCCCATTGGCCAAGTAAGTAAGGTCTCATTGCTGCTTGTTGTTTCTCCTTAGAATGATAGTCCTACAATGAGCTTGACCAAGTCAGTAAAATCCATATCAGTCAAGTCCTTGTTAAGCAGGTGGTTCTGCATATCTCCTATGTTCATCTTATAATAGCTTTCCAAAAGCATGTGGATTATTGTAATCTGAGAAGGACGGGAAGTTATTTTTCACAACCAGTAAATGGTTTTGTTTAACCATGTTTCTGCAACTGGTTAGTTTAGGCTAGGTTAGTTTCCCTTATTTTCTATCCCTATTTTCTAGTTTAGTCTTTCCTTGTTTTCCAAGAAGTGCTCGAGCATAGTTTTTGTCCCTCTCCCTGTCAGAAAGTTTTGTGTTCCTGAATTGACTCCTATGCCCAATGGATTACTTCAAAGGCTACTAGTCCAATGTCTAGTAGGCTGACATCCCATAGAAGCTGCCAAAATGTTGCCCAAAATTTCCTATTCTGCAAATTTGGCCAAGTTTCCAAGTCTCTATTTTTATCCTGCCCTGCTGCAACTTATTTTCATTTTGTGAAGTAGATCCTCAAGGTTTCATGGCTTGTGATCTAAACCTTATGTTCCTCAATGTGTTGTCAAGCCCTAGATCAGATTGCACATGCTAATTCACAATACCCAGGGAGATATTCAAGTTTGAATGGTTGCAGGAAATACTTAGGTCGCAGGGTTCCAAAAGTGTTCAGCATCAAAAAATCTCCGTGTTTTCAACCTTCAGTCTGAAAACCCTTTGTGTTTTCAACCTTCGGTCTGAAAACCCTCTGTGTTTTTGACCTTCACTCTGAAAGCCTAGGATGTTTTCGACCCCTCATGTTTCAGACTTCTTCCTCTAGCGGCATTCATTTCATAAGCACGCAACTTCGACTAGGTGGGGCCCAATTGATGGTTTTCAAGAATGCTTGCAGCTTGTCACATGATCGCATAAGCCTTTTCTAGGCCATGTGAACATGAGACTAGCTGTTAGCCATGCTGAGTTAGGACTTGCAGTTTGGTGGTGGGTCCTAGTTTTTCATGTTCTCTGGTGGTTATGGGTTTTATTCAGCGACCAGGCAACTGTGCAGTCGCTTAATCTCTTGTCTTCGGTGGTTAAGTGATTTTCATTTAGTGACCCAGAATTTTCATAGTCACATGTTTGTGCAATTGGGCAAGTGGTTTGTGGTCCAGTAGTTAACATCATGCGGTTGGTCGCATGATTGCATAGGCCTTCCTAGCCCCATGTGATCATGTGACAAGTGGTCAGCAAAGTTTCAGCTCTAGCAATGGGCCCTCGGGTGGTGGTGTGTCCATTTCTCAGTGGTCAGCGAAGTTTGCAGTGGGCCCGGTAGCATGTGGCCCTGTAGATTCAGGATCTATAGTGGTTTCATGTTCTTATGGGATCTTTCAATCCCATGTGATCATGTGACTACCGTGAGATCCTTTTGATGCCCCTGAGCGGTATTGTCATGGGTCTGATCGATGTGTGGTTGGGCTTCGGTTGGTCCATGTGGTAAAGGTGGTAGGTTTGGCGGGGCTATTTGTCTTGTGTGGCAGAGTGGAGATAGATTCTAAAAGGCTTGTCACATGATTGCATGAAGGCTTTTGAGCTCATGCGATCATGCAACTAGTGTTTTTTTCAAGGCAGTGCAACCATTTTTCATGAGTTGTCTTTTGGAGAGATGTTGTAGTGGTGGGGTATCTTAAGAAGTTGATGCTGTAGGACATGTGTAGTTATGGAAAAATGATGAAGTCTGGGAGGCCATCAGGGGTCGATTCTTTGTCCCAGCAAGGTACCAGTTAGCATTCATGGTGTGACTTTGTATAGAAAAGAATGATGAATCTAGGTTGTTTATCTGCAGGCGATGTGGTATAGGAATGGGCATGGAAGCCTGAGGTCTGATCAGCCATGATATTGTAGAGACATATTCATGATCAGACTTAGAATTAATTCTTAGGGTACCTAGGGTTTGTTATTATATTGTAAAATCTGTAACCCTGGTTAATTTTTGACTCTTGCCTGTGTGCAGTTGAGGGATGTATGTATTCTTTTTTGGAGCTTTTGGAGCTCAGAGTTGAGATTTTGTAAAGAAGAAAGCCTCTTTCTTAGAAAGCTATCTGTGACACTTTCTATCCTCTGGTTTTCTACTCTTTGTAATCTCCCATTGATAATTTAGATATGGCAAAGCATTTTGTGACACTCTTGTTGTCCTTATGCCTTCTTATGTGAGTTATCTCTTATTGGATTAAAGTGTATGATGTTTTTAGTGATACCTTAGGTTCTCTGATACCTCTTACTTTCTACAATTTTGTGTGTTTCCTATGTTTGATCTGATTTAGGTGTTTTTGTGGGTATAATTCAGCCCCTAACAGTCTTGTCTCAATCCTACACCGGGTTGCAGAAGTGAATGTCTACTTACAGGTCATAAGTTGTATCTTATGTTCAGGCCATCTTATGAAACACTTATGCAAGCCTATTTAGTAAGTTGTGATCTCCCAGACCTAAGCCTTCCACTGGTTTCATTCCTCTATACTAAGATCCAAACCCTAGTTTTGATGCATCACCTAGTAGGTAGATTTTCTTTTCGTTATTTCCCTTTCCAAGAATTCCTTCTATCCCTTTCCCTAAAAATAATATACTTTTCATGTTAAGAAGCAAATCAGGGTGATTATCCAAGAGGAACTAGCCTAGAACCTAGAGGTTTCATCTTAGTTAGCATAGGTCCCACAACTTGGAGATGATTCCCAAGTTATACTGAGTTATCAAGACTAAGAGAGCTTGAGAAAAGGTGCAAAACTCAGTGTATAATAGTAATAAAGGAAAGATAGGTTGGTAAGGTAGAGAAAGATATTTGGTAAAGGAGAAGCAAGCATAGGTGCCAAGAAAGGTAGAACTAAGCACCGAGAACTAAGTTGTACCAAGTTGCAACATCAACCAAACTGAGAAGAGAAGATAATTACCAAGTTAAGGAAAATGTGTTAACAAGAAAAGTAGGTCGACACCAAAAGAATCTTTAAGTACATTGAATTTGGACATCAAACAAAAAATGGTTTACTAATCTCGAGGAGATTATATAAAAAAAAATTAGATATTGGAACATGATGATTACACATGATTATGAGGTGAGATATGCCCATGAGAATAAAGGATGGATTATGCATTAGAAGAGTAACCAATGCTAGCACCACTTGAAGAGATGATTCTAGAACACCTAGCACCGCTTCTAGAATTATATGTAAATGGATTAGTTTGTGAAGATCAATATGATGGTTATGGTGATATGAATGCCAGAGGAGATTGCATGTATGAAGTAGATTAATGAGTTGGTGATAAGCAGAGAAGCCACTGAGTAAAAAATTAGTGAAGAAAAGATAAAGATTATGATCTACCAAGTATTGAATTGTTAGTGTGAAAGGTACATAGTATGAGGTAATGAGTTAATGAGAATAAAGAGTCTGATAAGAATATGTTTGATGCAATTTTCACATACATATTTAGTGTTATTGATTACAGATTAATTAGAGTTGTTAAGTCTCTTAACCGAGAAGATCCTAGCAGATCTTATTTTGTAAATCCTTTAACTAGGTGTCATTCTTGGATTAGAATTATAAAATCCTTTCACAAGGTAGACTTAATAGTCTAAAGTTTTTTAACTAGGTTAATACTCTTAATAGGGTAAGCTATCAGAAAGAGATACCATTGTAGCTCTAATTGAGAAAAAATATTCTACAGTGGTGAAGTCTTGTGGGTGTCATCCCCACCGCAGTTTTTATCCTCTAACGAGGATTTCTGTGATACCAAATATTTGTGTTATGTGTTATTTGTTATATCTTTTATATGTTTCATGTGATGCATGAAAATGTTAAGGAATCAGTAAATGGTTAGAAAAGAAAGTTCAAATAGATTAATTTTTTTTTACAGTACTGATTCACCCCTCCCCTCTTAGTATTTACCTTTGCATAGTTAGTCCAACAATTGGTATCAGAGCTCAATCTCTTATTAATAGGTTTAACCACTTGAGAGGAAAGATATGGAAAGATGGAAAGTTACAAGTATGAAAGGGTGATTGAGAAAATGGAAATGGAACTTAAAATGGCTAACAAGGAGGTTGAAGAATTGAGCAAGAAATTGAAACATTCAATCAACAAGAGGAAGGAGCTAGTACATAAGTTGAAAGATACTCAAGATCATGTTGATGAACTTGAAGAATAATTAGAGGGAAGCATGTTTGATGAATATGATGCTATCATATCAAAACTATCTAAAAAGAACAAAAGCCTAGCTAATTAGGTGAAAATATTGAAAAGAGAACAAGAAGCACATTTGGTAAGGATGTGTGAAATCATGGAACAAAAAGGAAAAGTTGAGGATGAGAAAAGGATAGTTGAAGAAGAGAGAAGACAAATGAATACAAGACTGGATGAGAAAGATAGAGAAATAATGAGGTTGACCCAAACTCACTACAACTTGACAGACCAACTTATTAGTGCAAATCAAGATGTTGCTAGGAAAGTTGGAGAGATAGACAAATTGAGAATTGAGAATGAACATCTGAAAAATAATCTAAAATATTAGAGAGATTCTAATGAAGTCTTGAAAATAAATGAATAAGCATTGAAAATTCTAGATGAACAGATGAGAAATCAAAGACAAATGTGAGACACTATTGGACTTGGATATAATGAAAATAACTCCACCTTGAAGGGTGATTCCTCCAATCAAGCAGTCAACCGAGCTAATGCTACCCCACTAAAGTCAAAGAAGCCTACATGCTATCACTGTGGGAAACTAGGACACATAGTAAATATCTGCAGAAGCAAGAGAGGTAATCCACCAAATACTCCTAAGTTTAAAGGTCATTGTTACAATTGCAATATGTATGGTCATAAGGCATTTGAATGTAGATCAATAATTGCTAACAATCCAAGGAAGCTAATATTTGAAGGTTATTGTAATGAATACAATAGATATGGTCATAAATATGGATAATGCAGGTCTCAAAATAAAAATGAGAAATGGATCCCTAACCGATAGAATGTTGACAACAACTGACAAGGACCTACAATACCATGACATTATAATACAAGAATTACTTGTACTGCATGTGAAAGATTTGGTCACATTATTGAAAACTACTTTAGGATGCATGGTATGAACAATAGGAAATCATGGAGAAATACTGGAATGGCTTGTTTCCATTTTTATAGAGTTGGTCACCTAGCCAAGGGTTGTAGGTACTGAAATAAGGATTCAATCGAGGAAGAACTGAGTAGTAACATTGATGAGATTAGTGATCAGATGAATAAGACTTGGAGAAGGAAGTCTCAAGATGATGGAGTGGAACTTGGAACATCTGATGACACCACATCCTTTGGATTTGGTGCACCTATATTCACTTAATCGGTCAAAGGTATGTGTAGGAGCCGATAATCTAAAGTTTATCTTAAATCGGTTCCTAGATTTAGTGAAAAGATCCATGTCAGCATATTAAGATGCATTTAGATATAAGTTTTGAAGTTAACATTTCATATGTTGATCAGTAAAGTGTAAGAGTTATTTTACTCCATTCGGTGAAGAAAAGTGTAGTTTGGTTATCGATGAAATGAAGTAGGTAAGGAGCATTAAATACAAATTATAGCCATTGGAAGCCCTAACCCAAGGAAAAACCATAAATAGAGGGCTTGCTATTTCATTTTTACCTTTCACTTTCATGAGATCTTTGAAGCATTGACAGAGATGAGATCACTAAGAAACTCCAAGCGATTAGTTGAGAATCTTGAGCATCTACAAAGAATATTCAAGATATTTCAAGCATTTATCGAGTTGTGTTCATAGATTCTACATACTATTCAATTGGAACCCTAGTGTTTGTTGAAACTATTTCGAGATCAAGATGTCACCCAAGATACAAAAACTAGTTATAGTCGAGAAGATTGATCCTATAAATCCAAAGGATAAGCTTCCTCCCACCATTGCTATGGAAGTTGACAAATATGGAGCCTTATCCTTGATCTTGCCAAGGGTTATATTTATTGAAGAATATGTTTGCACCTTCATACACTGCAAAATCAAAGACATATGCCAAGGAGAGATTGAAACATCATACATAAATTTGTTTGTAAATGGAAATTTGAAGAGTGAACACACACATTTATAGACTAAGGGTTTGGTCCATGCTATGCATGTACTAAAAGTTTTCAAACATGATTGGATGAGAGTTATATTAAGAAAAGTTCATGATTGGTTTCTGTGGCTTGATGAGATGGTGAAAATCACAAAAGATGTCTTGCACATAGTAACAATATTTGTAGCCAGTGATAGGCCAAGGGCTTATAAGAAGACCGATAAGAATAAGTTATGTGAGCTTACCAAAGCTAAATGGGATGGAAGAGGACTGAAATTATTTACTATGAAGATCTTAAATTGAAGTTTGCATCCAACATCATATCCTACCATATATTCCAATCATCTTGGGTAGACAGTGTACCCTATGGAGTAGTAGACATAGCCTACAAGATTGTCAAAAAGGAAATGAAGATAGATTTCTGTGAGATACTATTGAAAGAGCTAGATGACAACATGAACACCATTAGGAAATAAAAGATAAATACACTAAAGTTTAGACCACTATTGGTATGTATTTTCTTTTACTTCCAAAATTCCTTTCCTATAGTCAGTGAAGTAACTTGGAAAGAAGATAAACTGATTGTTTATTAGATAAGTGAGAATTTTCAAGGCATGGGTGATAATTTATATTTGATCATGAATGATTATTTTATTAAATTTCAAACTAGAATGTACAAAAGATTTAGAATGCCACCTTAGTTAGTATAACAATACAAAGATGAACTATGTTTTGAGGTAGATACCGACATATGTATCATAAGGGCTGTGGAACCTAGAACTGAGTGGTTACCACCTATGGGTTATGAGATGAACATAGATGCTACCACAATTAAAATTTAATGATTATTGGAGAAACTGGTTGACAAAATTTCAACTCGGTATGGAACATATGAAGAAGTTAAGGAGAAAATAAGGGTAGGTATATTGATACCTAAGGAAATCAGGAAGACTAGAAGAATGATAAGCACACTATCTGAGAGTCTAGGCATTGCCACTACTGAAGATGAAGAAGTTGTTAAGCCTTCAGAGACCAAGGGGAAGAACATAAAAGTAAAGAAAGAGACCCCTAGTCCAATCAGTGTCAAACCATCTACAAGGTCTACCTCCACACTGAGAGAAAAGAAGAAATAAGAATTAGAACCAGTGAAAACAAAAACCCATGTTAGAGAAAACAAGGCTACTTGAAGGCCTAGAAGAAAGTTGAAGTTGCAAAAAGAGAGTGATACTGAATCAGGACACCTATCATAGTTTAAGGTTGCACCAAGTAAAAAGGTAAAAAGTCTTGGTAAACTTCTCAAGACACTTGAGAAATATGGTGGACATTTAGTCATGAAACAACTAAAGTATGACACAAGGAATGATGAGAAGATGAGTAAGATTGAAGAAAATCTCATTACTACATTGCATAAGTTTAGAATAACACTAGTTGAAGTTGCATAAAATCTTGAAGGAGAGTTATATTAGAAAATAGGTGCAAGATGGATGTATGCTCTTTCTATTGAGAAATAAATAAGAGAAAGGTCCCTTGCACTCACTATCCCAGACCTAAAAAAGAGAGGAATTAAAGATACCTTAAAAGAATATTAAAAAATATTCCTAGTAAAGGGCAGGACATTGAGCATTATGGTCGGTCAATTGGAAGAAGTACAAAAAGACATTGATGTCTCTAGAGAAAGATCTTCTCTATGGATCAACTTACTATTGAAGGAGTCACATAACAAAGAGGACAAGTATAAACCTATTGAATTGATAACAAATCAAGAAGAAGTTATTATTGAAGATATAACTGAGCAAGATCTAGATGATACAATAAAAGATAATGAAGATGTCATCACCACCGAGGCCATAGAGACAAAAGTAATGGATGTAGATGATTCTACCAAGGCAAGATTGCTGGTAGAAGATACTATAATTGTGAATATATTAAATTTTCTTGAGATAGAGGTCACAGGAGATGTATCTACTAAAGCTAATGTCCCTACCAAGCCAACTCATGATACTAAAACTAAGGAGATTGAGAAGACAACAAAGACCAAAATAGCATAAGGTCAGAATGAAGAATTTGTAACTCCTATTGAGACCACATGAAAATAATACGATTAGGAAAAAGAGAAAGAAAAGGTAGAAGAGAAGAAAGAAGAGAAATAAGAGAAGAAAGAAGAGAAGAAACACGAAGAGCAAAAGAAAGAAAAAGAAGATAAAACTAAGAAGACTTCTACACAATCAGATGCAAAGAAGGCATCTACTTCTAAGGGAAAATCAAAGAAGATAAAATCTGAGAAAGAGGTTGATATAAGTGAAGTCATTGTTATACCTAAGGTTGATATTCTAACCTTGAGCCCTAAGGAACTCTTTGAGTTTGGAGATTTGTTGAAGAGGAAATCTTCTCAACATAATCTCATAGAAAAGAAGCAAAAAATAGATATTTTGGAGAAGGTAAAAGGTATTTTGAATGATATTGTACCTGAGGCCACAATAAATGAGAAAGGAGATATCTAAAATTAGTTGAGAGAACTAGCCAGTTAGATTAACCAACCTAGCACATATATAATTGAATATATGCTACAAGTTCATAAGAAGGAGATGAAGACAAAGGTGATTGAATAAATTATTCAATCAGTTGCTTTAGAAAAGGTAACTCTTTCTGAGTTAATTAATGAATTGGAAAATGAGATCCAAACAATTCTTTCATTATTTCAATAGATTTGTTTGATTTCCAATTTCACCAAGGAGATAAGAGAAAAATATGATAATGTGGAAAAAGAGCTCACCGAGAAATTATCCAAAATTTCTTTTGAGCCTAGGTCAATAAAAAAATACAATGAGAGGCTAAATCACTTGATGGGAGTGCAATAAGAGTTAAGAAAGGAGGAGAATTTGATCAAAATGGATCTACTAGAACTCCAAACAATTTTCTACCACACATAGAATCATTGTAGAGACAGATTCAAAAGGCAAACGATCTAGTTAGCACATCAGATGTTAGTGCTATGGATAGTATGGTAAGTCCAATAATAGATTTAAGAGAGAAAATCATATTTTTGAAGACACTAAAGGACACATGGAAGGCATCACTCAAGGATGCACATGATAAGTAGAAAACCATTTTTGATAAGATCCCCACATCAGATAAGCAATAAGTTAATATTTTAGCATTTTTGTTAAAAAAGGGGGAATATTATGTACATATGTAAAAAGGGTGAATATATAGTGTTTGGATAAGTATATAAAGGGGAATATATATGGAATATATGAGTATATGTACATGAGATATTACTTTAGGGGGAGTAATATGTTTACTAAGGAAATAAGAGTGGATAAGGACAAATTTTGAAAATTTTGATATTTTGTTGATGAATTTGAGGTTTTTAACAAACATAAAAAACTAATGCCAAAGGGGGAGATTGATATTCCTAAGAGTTATTTTTTTTCATTAGTTATGAGGAAGTCATATTGTTTGTCAAAGTCATTTGATAATGAAGGAATGACAAGTTGGTAAGGTAGAGAAAGCTGTTTGGTAAAGGAAATAAGAAGAGAAGGAATTTCGGTAAAGGATAATCAAGAATAGGCACCGATCAAGGAAGAACTGAGCAACAAGAACCAAGTTGTACCAAGATGAAAAATCAACTGAACCAAGAAGAGAAGACAATTACCAAGTTAAGGAAAATGCATTATCAAGCAAAGAAAGATGACACCAGAAGAATTTTTAAGTACATTGAATTTGGACATCGAACAGAAAATGATTTACTAATCTTGAGGAGATTGTATAAAAGAACATTGGAGATTGGAATATGATGATTACATATGATTACAAGGTGAGATATTCCAATGAGAATAAAGGATGGATTATGCATTGGAAGAGTAACCAATGCTAGCACCACTTGAAGAGATGATTCTAGAACACCTAGCACCGCTTCTAGAATTGTATATAAATGGATCAGTGTGTGAAGATCAGTATGGTAGTTATGGTGATATGAATGCAAGAGGAGATCACATGTATGAAGTAGTTTACATAGTAGGTGATAAGCTTAGAAGCCACCGTGTAATGGAGCAGTGAAGAATAAATAAAGATTGTGATATACCGAGTACTGAATTATTAGTGTGAAAGGTACACAGTATGAGGTAATGAGTTAATGAGCATAAAGAGTCTGATAAGAATATTTTTGATGCAATTTTGATAGACATATTTAGTGTTACTGATTATATATTAATTAGAGTTGTTAAGTCTCTTAATCAAGCAAATCCTAGCATATCTTATTTTGTAAATATTTTAACTAGGTATAGTTATTAGATTAGAATTCTAAAATCATTTCACAAGGTAGATTTAATAGTCTAAAGAATCTTAATCGGGTTAATAATCTTAACATGGTAAGCTATCAGAAATAGCTAACATTGTAGCTCTAACCAAGAAAAATTTATTCTACAATAGTGAAGTCTTGTGGGTATCATCCAGACCATAATTTTATCCTCTAACAAGGATTTCTGCAATACCAAATATTTGTGTTAGTGTTATTTGTTATATCTTTTATATGTTTCATGCGATGCATGTAAATGTTAAGGAATCAGTAAATGGTTAGAAAGGAAAGTTCAAATAGATTAAAATTGTTTTACAGTACTGATTCACCCCTCCCCTCTTAGTACTCACCTTTTCATACTTAGTCCAATAGACTATTAGGTCCACTTAGTTAAGATATTCCTTTGATACAAATGTTAATGAGTAGCAACATATAAATTGACCTATAAATATACAACTATCTTTTGCATAATCAAATACCTTATGTGCTCTTTATCTTCACTTCAATCCTTCACTTTCCACTAGCTTCAACACTTCATTAATCTCAACTTTCTGACTTGAAATTCAACCTTTTCCTTCTTCATTTCATCAATTGGCGACTCATCAACCCTTCAAATTTATAGTCCTCTCTTCATACAATTTTATCCTTTATATAGACTTTGTTTTGCCTCATAATTTCCTTTATTATGTTTTCCTTTGATTAATCTCAACCGTCCGATCATCCTCACAAACTAATTCAATGAATTTAGATCTTGGTAAAATGTTTTATCATCACCTTGAAACTTGAACTTTCTTGAAACTTGTACCTTCTCTTTTTCCTTCTTAGATCTGCACCATAGATCATCACCTTGAATTTTCCTAATCATTAATCTCATTCACTAACTTTTCCTCATCATTATAATCTTCCAACTCATCATAGCTCACCATTAAATGTCATTCTAATCCTTGTATTCAATTTCTATTCCTTGCTTGGTGGTTAAATCCTCAATTGAATTTTGGTTAACTTCGCCCAATAGAAAAAACCTTCTACTTGGTATCTTGAGTTCCTTTCTCTTTACCAAAACTTACTTTCCTTTTACTGAATGAATTTTTCCTAATCGGTAGCCAAATTATTTTTCTTAGTGACTTGACTAATCTTCTTTATTGACTTGATATAATCAAATGTTTGGTAGAAAATAATTTTATCATCATAACCTTAACATTGTCTGATCTGTATCTGTTGCCCAATTTAGTTCTTCAACTTCTCAACATTTCACTTCTTTTTCTTAACTCATTCAAACTTATACCATACTCTGAATGATATGGAAACTTAATATAAATCAGAAATCAATTTCTTGACATCAATGACAAGATAATAACTGATCTAATATTTCTACTATCTTGTATACCTTTGATCTTAGTCGGTCTTCATCATGATCACCATCAGTTGTAGTAACATAAACGATAAGCCCCTAATTCATCATAAAGTCCCAATTTCAATCAATTTCCCTATTTCCTAATCTATTTCAACTTGATTTGATCAATTTTCTATTTAATCTAACACACTTGATCAAATTTAATTAATTAATTTCTAAACATTAAATATTATTGGCAATTAAATCCAATCTTTCTCATTTATTTAATTAATATTCCAAATGTTGATTAAATAAATAAATAAATTGTTAATTAAATCATAAAAGGATTTTCCATTAATTATCTCATCCTTTTTTGAGGAAAATACATTCAATTTATTAATAAAATCTAGAAAATGCATGAATGTCATCATTTTCAGTTAACTAAATATTAAAATTGGAAACATTTTAGTTAACTCAATGTCATTTTGGAAACAAACTAGTTAACTGGAAAATCAGTCCAGTTGACTCACCAGTCTTTTGGAAGTTTCCACAAACGGTTCAGTGAACTCACTAGTTTGTTTGGAAAGTTTCTATTAAGAATGATTCTTCGAAACAATCTCCACCATTCATCTTCAATCAATCTCAGCCATTCATTTCCAAATGAACTCTATATAAGCAGACTTTATTTCTTTCACAAAGGATCCTAGTTTTTGTTAAAGTAATGCTGCTATTTTGTTTTCAATATTTTAAGCTATTTTGCATTGAGTTGATAATTTTTAGTTATTGCATATATTCAATAGGAACACTTCATTTCATTGTTTAATATGGATTAACGATAGTTTTTTATCATTGTAATGTAGTCAAGGATGGTGGATCCAATGAAGGACAGTCCAAACCTTGCAGCCAAAAGAATTACATAGTGGAATGCTCAACAAAATAGACAACACCACAAAGGTTTCAATCAATTTGCATTAACATGCCTGACTGTAAGGAATTTTGGGTTAGGGCCAATTACAAAATAAAATAATTATGCAAGATCCACAATCAGATCCAATACAATCTCAACTAGTTCAGCTCTAAAGACAATCAGAAGCTGATGGAAACCCTAAGGTAGATCTAAACTTGAGCTGGCAAGCCTCCAAGAAATCTCCTTGTTTGCAAGTATGCAAACCCGTAGCTCTACTATAAAGAACTATTAGATTACAAACTGATTTGCACGAACATCAAGAGATTTTCCACAACTTTGCCAACTCCATCTTTCAGAACCTCAGATCTAACTCACTAAGTTTTCCAAGCCATGAACCTTTCTTCTCTCTAAGTTCTATCCCTAAACATCTACCCAAGCCCTCCTTAAATACTAATCATTAGCTACAAGTTGGCCAAATGAAACCCTTAACTCCCAAAACAAATAATTAAATACCATACAAATCATCTTACAAGTGTATACAAACATTTAATTCTGCATGTTGGCCCAAGACAATGGCTACCAACAATTAGTTCACCAGGTTGGCTCACAAATCACATAGAACTCTAGTCGGTAAATCTGAACTACCGAGCAACAATAAAATTAATGAGCATGCCAAGCATCACTGAACACTAGTATCAACTGAGCAACGCAAGCATGAATGAGAAACCATTTCACCAAGTGCCAGAGACTACCAAGTTCCTTTAGTGACCAAGCTTCCT
Source organism: Chamaecyparis obtusa (assembly GCA_027943335.1). Lineage (NCBI taxonomy): Eukaryota > Viridiplantae > Streptophyta > Pinopsida > Cupressales > Cupressaceae > Chamaecyparis > Chamaecyparis obtusa. The sequence goes on along the minus strand of BSBK01003912.1, from coordinate 357,000 downwards.
TTAATGACCAAGACCATCGGTCAAGGCTGTAACTGAGTAAAACTAACCAAAACATAAACACTCCATGTAGTTTACCGAGGACACAGGATGCCCCTACCTTAACCTTGGATGCGCTTGCATCAGACACCCTAGGTTCCAAAAGATTTTCATATGTGAGAAGAACATCTTTTAGGATTCAACAAATAAATCTCAAACTGGTTCTTCACATACAAGTCCTCCACCTTTTCTGCTTGTAAAGTCTTCCACTTTAGTTTCCTCTGTCTCTTCAAGTATTTTCTAGACAATGTACATGTTGGTTCTCCATACTAATCATTCATTTTCTTAAGATCCACATTCTCAACTTAGCTACCAATACTCAGGCTTCTCCTACTGAGCATTGTATCTATCAAAGGCATCAGTGAAAACTTCTTGTCATTCTTCTCAACAGTAAACACATTTTTGACATAGTCATAAATAGCTCTACAATCATATTGCCAAGGTCTACTGAGCAATATATCACAACTATTCATCTTCACAATGTCACAAAGTGCAAGATCCTTGTATTGGCCAATCTGAACATCAATGAAGCATTGTTCTCTAACTTCCAAAGCATGGACATCTTGCAACCAGCCAAGCCTATAAGGACAAGGATGTTTCATTCTACTCAAACCAAGTTTTTGAGTGAGGTCCTCAGCAACAAGGTTATCAATACTACCACTATCATCAATAACATCAAAGAGTTTACCTTTAGTCTTGCATTGGGTCCTAAACAAGTTACTCCTTTGACAAGGTTCATCCTTTGTACCAGGCAATGTTCACCAAAGTAGCAAGTTCTCTGATTCAGGTTCATTCTAAATGTTCTCATTCATCACAATAGTTCATTGGTCAACCTTCTTCTATGCACATTCAAAAGAATGGTGTCCTTCCTCTCCATAGTTATAGCAAGTACCCTTAAAGATAACTCTACCTATCTTCTTCTTTGGTTCCATAGGTTTCTATTCATATTCTGCATCAGTTGATTTCTCCTTCACCGAGTGATCGATCTTTTCTTTTCCTCAAGAGTTACTAGGTTGTTTCCTCTTTAACTTATCTTCTTCCTCCAGAGCATACTAATAAGCATCTTTAACATAATCAATCTTTAGCATACCAAGCTCATCTTAGATATTTAATCTCAAACCATTCACATACTGAGCTACCTTTTCCTTACCAAGCTCCTGGTGTCCAAACTAAATAGTAAGTTTGTAGAACTCCTCAGTATAATCTTCAATAGACAAATCATTCTACTTCAGATTCTACAACTTCTTAAACAAGTCAAGCTCATAGTCATCTAGTATGAACTTAGCTTTCAACTTAGTCACCATCAATCTCCACCGATTGATCTTTGTTTCACCTTCATCTTCTCGGTCTCTTTGTAGTTCCTTCCACCAAAGAGAAGCATGTCCTTTCAACTTTGTCTATGCTAATCTCACCCAAAGAGGATCTTCAATTTCTTCTAGCTCAAAGAAATCTTCAAGTTCACCAATCCAATCAATCAGATTGTCGGGCTTCAAAGTACTAGAGAAAGTAGAAACTTACATTTAGTAATTACTAAACTGAGCAGCAGAGGCAACCGAGTAGTTCTATCTTCACTAGATCTATTCCTCTGGTTATCAACACTAGATCTAGCAGTTTCAAATTCTTCAATAGCTTCTTCATAGCCATCCTCAGTACCAACATTCCAAGGTATACCAACAACAGTTCTCATGATCTCGGCGACCATATCATTCTTCATCAATTCCATCTCAGATCTGAAAGCTGATTTCACCTTCTTTGTGATCTGGGATTCAATAGTATCATAAAGATCTAAAATAACTCTAGGGTCCAATATTATTGAAGGCATCCTTAAAGATAAGAGAAACCCTCTACAACAAACCCTCACCGACCACCTTGTGACAATTTCCCAGTTGCAACAAGTCAGATCTCAACCTGCAACCTTGTAAACAACTAGGGCACAATTTCACAAGTTCAGTGCTTCAGATTTGTAATCTAGATTGTGCACAATCTCTACTCCAATAAGATTAACTTCGCAAGATCAGCCTTGCTAGGTCAAGCTTTTGCTTCAACAAGATCAACACTTGCTCCAACAAGAACAAAACCTTGCTTTGATACCACCTTATGCAGTCAAGGATGGTGGATGCAATGAAGGACAACCCAAACCTTGTAGCCAAAAGAATTACACAATGGAATGCTCAACAAAATAGACAACACAACAAAGGTTTCAATCAATTTTCATTAACATGCCCAGATGTAAGGCCTTCTAGGTTAGGGCCAATTACAAAATGAAATAATTCTACAAGATCCACAATCAGATCTAATACAATCTTAGCTAGTTTAGCTCTAAAGACAATCAGAAGCTGATGGAAACCCTAAGGCAGATCTAAATTTGAGCTCGCAAGCCTCCAAGAAATCTCCTTGTCTCCAAGTATGCAAACCCCTAGCACTGCTGCAAAGAACTATTAGATTACAATCTGATCTACATGAACATTAAGAACTTTTCCATAACTTCACCAACTCCAACTTTTAGAACCTCAGATCTATTTCACTAAGTTTTCCAAGTCATGAACCTTTCTTCTCTCTAATTTTTGTCCCTAAACATCTACCCAAGCCCTCCTTAAATACTAATCATCAGCCACAAGTCAGCCAAATGAAACCCTTAACTCCCAAAACAAATAATTAAATGCCATACAAGTCATCTTACAAATGTATACAAACATTTAATTTTGCATGTCAGCCCAAGACAATGGCTACCAACAATTAATTCACCAAGTCAGCTCAAAAATCACATAGAACTCCAATCGGTAAATCTAAACTACCGAGCAATAGTAAAATTATCAAGCATGCTAGGCATCGCCGAGCACCAGTATCGACCAAGCAGCACAAGCATGACCAAGAAAATATTTCACCGAGTGCTAGAGACTACCAAGTTCCTTCAGTGACCGAGCTTCCTTCAATGACCGAGACCATCGGTCAAAGCTACAACTGAGTAAAATCGGCCATAACACAAACACTCCATGTAGTTTACTGAGGACACAAGATGCCCCTACCTTAACCTTGGATGCCCCTACATCACATTGTTAAGAAACATAATAATTTAGTTTCTTTATCATCATTGCATCAACATCACATAGGAACATTTGATTTTTCTATTAATTAGATGAATCTTAGATATAATCAGATGAATTTTCTTTATCATGCAAACATGCATATTTAAATCCTTCATTTAGATTTTGTCAATGTCACTAGTTTGCAATGACCTAACAACAATCCAAAAATGAGTCTATTAGAAGGAAATGAGTCACCTTGGTATTCTCTAGAGTAGCTTAATCTATTTTTATTTATTTTGATTAGACCAAATAATGATTCATTAAAGTTTGTATAATCTTGGACACATTTTCCCACACACATTTCTGGCACCCACCATGGGGCTGAGAAATTAATTCTTTGTGTTCACTTGATTTTTTTTTGCAAATTTTGAGGCTCGGTCTATACCCTAATCCTATTTTCTCTTATGATAATTTACACATGATAGTACAAGTTTGTACCAATACTCATATCAAATCTAACATATTCTCATAATCTACACATTACATTCTTGTATGAGGGTTCTATCCAGTATTGCATAGTTTCCTTATATTCTCGTTAAAAAATGGTTCTATTGCTTGTACAAGTTCATACAGACCAGTACGAGTCATGATCTATACTTGTACCAGAAGCTAGGGTTACTCATATTGTTTGTAGTACATACTTGTATGAGTCTATTTTATTATTTTTGACAGATATAAAGAGGTTTCCCTAATTTTTCTTTGATTACTGCAGTTAATGCTTTGAGTTGGAAATTTTATTATTCTGTTCTATGTTTTTTTGAAAACCTAACTAGCTTTGCAGGATGCTTGAATAGAGACATTGATCTAAACCCCTTTTTTAGGACATATGATGAAGAGAAAAAAAAGAGATTACTAATGATTTGATATAGGTTTCCTTTGATAGAGTAGCTAACATTACATCTGATTTAAATCTTTTATTAGGAATCTTAAATATAGGTTCACTTGTGGTGTCTTGTTAGGTGATAGGGGAGTATGCTCTTGTCTTTTAAGGAAATTAGAAACTTAGAATCATTTGACAGAATGCTTACATGGGGACTTTGGAAATGAATTGCTCCTTTTCTTTTCTGCTTGGTGTGTCTTATCATTTGTAAATCCCAAAGGATTGTGTAGATGTATCCTCTCCCCCCACCTTTGTGGATCTTGGGTGAAGATAAATTGATAAATTTCTTTTAGAGAGGCCTACCTTGGACCAAGGCATTCACCTTGAATGCCCCAAGGGATGACCTCAAGTGATAATAGGCCAAAGCCAGGTCTCCATCCTAACTACTATATACATGTACGATTGTGAATAATAATCCAATTGTTAGTGTGGCTACATGATAACTCTCCTCCAGTACCCTTGTAGTGCATAAAACCTTGGTTCTCAAGGTTGGGAGACCTCCTAAGGGATTTTATCGTACACCCATTGAACTATATGTCCCAAACTAAAAACCTTGTTATAGTTTTCCAAAAACCTTCTATTCACTAATGCAAGGGGTCACCAATGCCCATGGAGACATCCCACACTTTTGTGGCTCATAGTAGAGATAGCGGTTACTTGGGAAGTGACACCCCTTGGAATTCAAAGCTTGGTGTGCCTAAGAAGTGAGTGCACTATAAGGAGGAGCCTATGCCTCCAAGCTTCTAGGCTATCCACTATGAGTAGGCGCGGCTGAACTTTTTTCAAGTGGGAATTCATTGGATACTGTCCTTCAAGCCTAGGTTGTAGCTTGTTTTCTTCATATTTACAATGGCTATTCTGTATGATATGTCTTGTGTGAGTGTTTAAAACATTGTAAGAACTTCTAAAAAACATTCATAAACACCTTGCAAAGAATTTCAAGATTTTGTCACAAAACTTCCTAAAGACATCCCAAGACACTTGCATAGTCTTCCATAGACTGTTCCAAGTACAAATTTTCAAAACATTTGAAATTTTAGGATAATATTTTTTTTCTCATCAGCTCTCATTTTTTCATATCTCAGCTTGCATATTAGTCTTCATAATAGCCTTTTCATAATCACAATTTTGTGTAGTTTATCTTACATTTAGCCTTTATATTAGCCTTTTCAAAAAATTTCATCTTGCATATCTTAGCTTACATTTTAGTTCTCATTTACAACCTCCCTTGAAGGTCTTGCAAAAATCTGAACAAAATATCAATGTTAGAGGTTTCCCTTATGTTGATGAGTAAAGGATCTTGACTTTATTGGTCTTTTTATCAGTCTTTTTGACTTTTGTCATTTATCTTTAAATCAAGATCTACCTATGTTTTAGAGAGCTTGATTTGGTCTCTTTTGATCATCTTTGATCTTTCTGTCTCTTTTCCAAATTCAAGATCTAAATATTCATCCTCTTGGGGTTATCCTCTTAGATTCACATTTTCAAAGGTTCTCTCAAAACTTTCAAAAATCCAAAAGTCCAAAATGAAAAAAAATCAGATTGCATAAAGCCTTATTTGTGTATCATTTAGCTTGGTGCATAGTTTTCATTCTCAATTCAAAAATCAAATTGCATAAATCCTTAGTTGCATATCATTTAGCTTTCATAGTTTCCATTCTCACTTCAAAATTCAGATTGTATTAATCCTTAGTTGCATATCATATAATTGTTCAAAAATTTGATTTATTCTTACTCCAAAAATCCTCATACAACCAAGATATGCCTATTCAGACTAGAAGTCTTCTAGACAATATCTAGGAGAGGGAGAGAGACCTTTTCTTGAAGACAACCTACTTTTCAGAGACCAACCAAGAACCTCTAGATGATTAGCTCACCATCACAAAAAACTCTCTAATCACAACATGTCTGGAAGAGGGAAAGAACATGAACACTACCATCTTAACAACTGTAGCATCAGTGCTCATGATACTGATCATGACAATTCTTCTAGTGAATTTAAGATTGATGAAGATAGCATTTCCTGGTGTAAGGGAAACAAGGAATTCCTCAAGATGATGAAATTCATCATGGATAGGGAAAAGGAACAATATTTCTTTAAATTGGAAAAACAAGGGGCATAGTTTCCTCCCCAATATAAAGTAGAGGATGTCATTGCCAAAGAGGAGGAAAATCCTCTAACACTAATCACCAAGAAAATGTAAGCAATGCAACTTGAATTAAAAGAAATGAAGAAGAGTCAAGAGAAACCAACTTCCAAATACTCTATTGACTCTATTTGCTCATTCCCCTTTGAAAAAAACTTGTACTTTCCCTTGTTCCTGCATGGGGTAGAAATTCCAAAGTTTGACAAGTATTTAGGGAATTCTGACCCTCAAGACCATGTCTGATAATTTTGTGCATAATTCATGGAATTTATGCATGAAAAGAAATATCTTATGCATCTATTTCCTTGGAGCTTGGGAGGTCAAGCTATAGAGTGGTTCTCAAAGTTACCCACAAGAATAAATTTTTTTGATGAGCTTGTCAAAAAATTCCTCCAACACTACTCCTATAACATTCAACATCTCATCATGATGACATACCTGTGCAATACAAAACAATAAATGAGAGAGCCATTCTTAACATTCCTTCAGTGATGGAGGAAAATCATTTCAAGATATCCACCTCATTCTTAAGACTGAGAAGATGGATATCTTTACCAGTGCACTGGTCCCTGAATTAAGCTTTACCATTCAGCTACAAAACCCTGACACCTTTGACAAGTTGGTGAAAAATGCGTTAAAAATAGAAGATGTGCTTGGAAAAAAGGGGAGATTACCCTTTATAAAGAAAACAATTTCAATTTCAATTTCAATTCTAAAGACAAAAAAAATATTGGAATAAGAAAAAAAGTATGGTAAATGATGGGGTGGTTGATCAAGTTGTTCCTCCACCTAAAATAGTAGTGTTCAATCTTACAAGTGGCACTAAAGCCCTTAAAGCTGCTGAAAATACCACTAAAGCCCCATCCAAGGGCTCAAGCAATCTTCTTAAGGACAAACCCTAGGCTAAGCCCAAGAATAGTTTCACACCTCTTGGAGAGTCATATGGGTCTGCACTTAAAAATATCCTCGCAAATCATCTCATCATATTACCAAAAAATTCTAGGCCTTACAAGCCAGAAGTCAAACCTAAGTGGTGGAATGACAATGAAAACTATGATTTTCATAGGAATAAGGGACACAAGACTGAGAAATATAGGCGACTAAAGCATGAGATCCAAGATCTTATCGATAATGAGGTGATCATAGTAGATAACCATACCAACTATATGGATCACAAAGAATTCAAAGACCCCTTGCCAAAATATGAAAAAGGGGAGAGTTCCAAGACAAAAGAAGGTGCTCGCATTAATCATACTTATGGTACCAATGAAAACAGTATCATTAACATGCTTGAGGTGGTCCCTTTTGAACACTGTAATGTCATTATTGTCCCAAATCAAGATGGAGAGTCTAAATTTTCCAACACACTTTGGGAGGAGTGAAATCTTCAAATTTTGTTGACCAACCCTCATCATCAAATCCCTCCTCATTGGGCAAACAACCAGCTATAACCACTCCCAAGTCATCAAATACTAAATAGCTGGTTTCATCACATACTTCTGACTACAACATTGTTGAGCATCTCAAGAGAATGAATTCTCAAATATCGATCTTTGAATTACTTAAGATCTCCCCCACTCACAAAGAGATCTTAGATCAAGCCTTGTCAAATGCCAATGTCCCAAAGGACTTGGATTTAGATTGATTCTAGTCTATGGTAGGTCATTTGACTTCACCACACTACCTATCATTTTTAGAGGAAGATGATAATTCCTTAATTCACCAGCACAACCATCCCCTACAAATTGAAGTCATGATCCATAAACATCAAGTCAAGTGAGTATTGATAGACAGAGGTGCAATATTAAATATATGTACATATAAACTCATTTAACAACTAGGCTTTTTTGAATCTTCTATTGATCCAAAGAAGAAGATCATAATCAAAGCCTATGATGAACATGAGAGATCTTCCAAAGGTCTCATATGCTTACCAATCAAAGTGGGACCTATCAAAAGAGGTTATCTGTCAAGTCCTTGATCTCCCACTAGCATACAAATTTATGTTAGGGCACCCATGAATTCATGAAATACAAGTAGTTCCATCAACATTTCATTGATGTATCAAGTTCACCTTCAATGGTATGAAAGTCACTATGCCTGCAGACACCAATTATATCTGCAATACATTAAAATAGTTAGCTGATGCACTCATACCTCACACCAACAAAGCATCCACTTCAAATTATGGGAAAAATATGATGGCATAAATGGAAAATAAATTGAAAATTAGAGATACAGGAATGGGGGATATCAGGTTGAACCTTTCTTATCCATGACATCACTGCCTATATCTCCCAGCTCACATGGAAAGCCCTCAGAGGATACACAACCTAAAATAATACAACCATGGCTTATCTATGATATTATCTTTGTTCAGGTCACCATGCCTCTAGAAGATGAGAATAAAGAAAAGGCCATCCTAGCATTGCTCTACAAAGAACCTGAGAATAGTGATGTAGAGCATTGTGAGATATCCCATGAAAAATAAAGTAGGGGATATGATCTGGCCAAACAGATTGGTTATAAAGAGAAATGACCCATAGGAATGATTGATATAGGGCTTGTTGAGCCACTTCATGTTGAATTCAATAATCCTAGGGATAAAATTGGTGTTTGTTTAAAGAAGCTAAGTTTCACCCCATCACATGTGCCCATTTTTTATTCAGATGGTGAAGAAGAAGCTGAAATTGATCCTTTAATCTTTGAAAGATTATTGCATATTGGCATAGAGGATCCTACCTATTAGGGTGAACCATATCTCCCATAGTGGTGGATAGACCTCCATGAATCCAACTTCCTAGTAGAAGAACTCGATACTACAAAAGATGTGGTTAACCAAGGATCCTCTGATAGGCATCCTAATTAGGGAAAACTAGTAACCATATCACATGTGCTAGACCTTTCCCATTTCATGAAACCTCATGACTTGTATATACCACCAGAAGAAGAAAAACAACATGGATATAATAACCAAGAGGAAGATGTCGAGCCTCCTATGACCATTTCATAGCACTTGGCTCAATCTGAAGATAGCCGAACTGACTCACATGAGTATGAATGGGACATAATATTTGATGCTATAGTGGATATTGAGATACATGTGATACATATGTATGCCACTAACATAAACATGGAAAGGAGAGAGAGTTCAAAATCTCAAGAGCACATAAGTGATGAGTATCCCTCCAATCCTCCCATAGGGATCATCTCCATGACACCTAGACTATCCTCTCATAATCAATGTACCCCTTTAGCTGATCATGCACAACATGAATATATTAGACCTTATCCTATGATGACCACATGGAATCTAGGGAGGTCTAGAAATGAGACTATTGAACAACAATGAAGCTCAAACATAAGAACTAAAGTGAATCAAAATTTACAAGAGGGTGATAATGTTATAGACTCTATAGCACAGATGACTTGACAATTCTCTGACTTGACAATTCAAGATCTAGATTCTATAGCACAGATGACCTGACAATTCTCTAACCTAACAATTTAGGATTCATATGAGACAAACATAAGCACCCAAGAAATTCTAGTAGAACATTCCACTAATATAAATATAGAATGCATAAATGATAACATCACCAAATCACTCCTAGGAAGATCCATGATTGAATTAGTCCCTGTAAGAATGAGGCTTCAACAACAAGGTGCTATAGATACTTGAAAAAGGAATGAGAGAGGTCCACATCCTAGGGTTAGATCAAATGGGTTAGGTTCATAAGTAGCCAATACAAACTTCAATAACAACAATGAAACTCCTTTTTCTTTGAACACACTATTTCAAGATGACGCTTTAGACCTTGAATTGCCAGTCACAAGCTACGATGAACATACTATTAATTCTCTAGAACTAGTCAATGACTTATCCATCATACACCCTAACATTATTGACTGGACACAACAAAATGAGCCACTTGGTCTACCAACCTTTTTTGATAATTATTCATTAGTCTTCCATCTTAATGGCATTGACCCTATGACTTCTTCCACTAGTGAATCTTGGGTAAACATGACTGAAGCAGATATCAAGTACCTTAGTTATAAAATTAAAATAAATAAAAGTTCTGAGGGTGAAAACCACATAGTGGCGGTCTCAGAAAACAAAATAGTAAAAATAAAAGACACATCTGATGGTGAAAACCTCTATGAGGCACCGAAAGATGAGGTGTTTGATATCTTGACCAGTCACTTCTAGGAGTGGCCATCAATTCTCATAGAACCTACATAGGAAATCAACATTGGAATTAGTGAAACACCACAAATAATCCACCTAGCACAGTCAGTATCAGCTAAAGAACTCACAACATTCACTCAATTCTTCAAAGAGAAACATATTAACTTTGCATGGGATTATTCATATATGACAATACTAGACTTAGACTTGATAATGCATCACCTTTCTATTGCACTAGGGGTCAAACCTATCAAACATAAAATCTACAAGATGCATCCACATGTGGCCCTCTTAGTAAAAGTTGAGGTGGAAAAGTTACTTAAAGCAGGGTTCATCAGAGTAATAGCATATACCGAATGGATTTTAAACATTGTGCCAGTCACCAAAATAGACAAATCCATTTGAGTATGCACCTACTTTAGAGATCTCAACTGAGCCTATCCTAAGGATGACTTTCCTTTACCAAATATCAACATGATTGTAGATATGATAGCCAGATACAAGATGTATTCTCTGATGGATGGTTTCTCTAGATACAATCATATCAAAATTTCTCCAAAAGATCAAGAAAATACAACATTCACCTGTGCATGGGGAACATTTTGATAGAATTCCATGCCATTCAGCTTAAATAATGTTGGAGAAACCTATCAATGAGCAGTTACCACCATCTTCCATGATATGATCGACAAGAACATGGAAGATTATGTAGATGAAACTATTATTAAAACCAAGAAGAGGTATACACATCTACATGATCTAGGATAGATCCTAGATAGGATGGAACACTTCAAGCTCAGATTGAACCCTAAAAAGTGTGCATTTGGTGTGACATCTAGAAATATCATGGCATATATTGTTTCAGCTAAAGGAATCAAGGTGGATCTAGCTAAGGTACAAGCTATTATTGAAATGCCACCACCTAAGAATATTAGCCAAATGAGGACCTTACAGGGAAGGATCCAATCAATCAGGAGATTCATTTGTCAGCTAGCAGACAAGGCACAATCATTTACTAAGTCACTCCGCAAAGGAGTACAATACTAATGGGATGAATCTTGTGCTCAACATTTTAACCAAATCAAGAAATATTTCGCGAACCCACCAGTTTTGATGTCCCCAATTCAGGGTAAGCCACTTATCTTATATATTTATGCTACTGATACATCACTGGGTGCACTACTTGCACAACAAGATGAACATAAGGAGTGATCAATCTAATATATCATTCAGACTCTTGTCTCCTATGAAATGAATTATTCTATGATAAAAAAATCTTGTCTGGCTGTAGTATTTGCATCCCAAAAGCTTAGGCATTATATGTTGGCACATCTCATGCAGCTAATAGAAAAAGTTGACCCACTTAAGTATTTACTGAGTAAAGAAACCTTAACTGGCAGGTTAGCTAAGTGGGTTATGATCCTAAGTGAGTTCAATATTGAGTATATTGAACAAAAATCCATTAAGGGATAGGCGATTGTAGATTAATTGGATGATGAACCATTATAGGGGGAAGAACATATCAACGTAGAATTTCCAGATGGATCTATCATGCATATTACTCACTATTCCTGGAAAATATTATTCGATGACTCATTTACCCAACAAGGCTTAGGTGCGGGGGTACTATTCATTACTCCATAAAGTTATTCTATCCCTAAGGCATACATGATATGTTTCCCCTGTACAAACAATATTGATGAATATGAGGCCTTGGTAAATGGGATGAAGTTGGCTCTAGAATGGAATATATCTAAGTTACATATCCATGGTGACTCCCAACTTGTGATCAACTAGATTAATGATATATACCAAACATAGGATGAAAAATTCATACCCTATAAGTGCATGGTTGATGACTTCAAGAAATATTTCACTTTCATCATGTTCCAATAGATTCCAAGGAAAAAGAATAAAGTTGCTAACACTATTGCTACATTAGTCTCCTTACCTCAAAAGAAGAGGAATCTCGCTATGAGTTCCTAGTGGAAGAACTTCATCACCTACCTATGACTCCCTTGAATCCCAAATGATCTATACCATCATTAGCCCAACCTTTTCTTGATACAACCACATATAATCATATCTCTGAGACCAAGTTATCCAAGATAACTAAACCAAAAATGAATGTAGGCACCTTATCTAGAATTCCTCACAGTATGTCATAATTGCAAACAACCTGTATAGGAGAGATGTACATGGTACTTTACTTAGGTGTTTAGAAAAAGAGGAGTCAAAAAGTGTGTTAACTGAAGTCCATAATGGCATATGTGGCTCTCATTATAATGGCCTGATCTTGGCTTGTAAACTCTTAAGAGATGGATTCTATTGGCCAGACATGGAAAAGGAGGCAACCAGGTATGAAAGAACTTGCAAGAAATGTCAAATACATGGAAATATTATCCACTCTCCTATAAAAGAGCTCATTCCTTTTGTTACACACTCACCCTTCCAACAATGTGTGTTCAATCTCATCAGAAAAATATACCCGTCCTCCTCAAGTGCACACAAATTCACTATAACAACCACAACATATTTCACCAAGTAGGTTGAAGCAGTCCCATTCACTACAACAACAGGCAAACAAGTGGCTCTATTTATCTTAAATTATATTATTTTCCAATATGGTATTCCATCCCCCATCATACTGACAATGGAGGACAATTCAAGAACAATGATATATCAGAGCTCTACACAAAATTCAGGATTACACAACACTATTCTTGGGAAGAGATTTGCACATGCAGCTCAATCATGTATTATGGGCTTACCATACTAGTATCATAATGCCTACTGGGGAAACACCATTTTCTCAAGTCTAAAGAACATAAGCATTTTTACCCATTAAAGTGGAACTTCCATCTCTGAGAGTTTCCTTGTACCAACTCATCCTTGATGAAGATTACAAAATATCTAGACTACAAGAATTAGAACTGTTGGATGAACATCGACAAGTGGCATTTGATCATCTTAGATCTTATCAAAAGATAATGTCAAGAGGATATAAAAAAAAGGTTAAACCATGAGAACTTCAGGTGGGCGACCTTGTGTTGAGAGAAAATCCCCACAACCAGTCACATAGAGAACAAAAAGGGAAGTTTGAGCCTAACTGGTTGGGCCCTTACATTATCAATGCAACATTTGGTTCTGGTGCATATCATCTCTCTACACCAGAAGGAGAATAACTCTGAGAGCCCATCAACACGCTCTATCTAAATAAATTCTATACATAACCATTCTCTACATCCAACATGTACATAGATAAAAGTCTTGAAGAAAATCTAAAAATAAAAAAAAGGTCCTAAAAAAATGATCATCTTAGTGAAAACCTAGCAAACAGGTCCTTTAATGCATCAAAATCCAAAGAAAAAAATTTAAAAAATGAAAAAATACAAAAAAAGAAAGAAAATTAAAAAGTGCCTTGGTGAAAACTTGGTAAACAAGTGCCTTGGCAGTAAAAAAAGAATATCTACCAAGAAGATGAAAACATGGTAAATAGACACCTCTTGTAATTCATTTCTCCATATATCAACATGCATCTTGACATCCTTTAATAGCTTCAGTTTGCACATAGCCTTCAGTCACTTTTATTACACATCAGTTGTTCCGCGCTATACTACTATGGATTGGAATCGATTTGTATCTTTGTCCTGAGACATTAAAGTACGGCTAGGGGGAAATATCCTTTCCTAACAATTTGTTAGAGCATCCTCAAAATGAAAATCAGAGTCAGTTTTCCAACAACCACTGATAGGTTAATCACTGACACACAAACTGGTGTTTCTCAACACCCCACATCATGGTCACATCAATAAACAATGTTTCTTAACACTAATTAGATACGTTGCACCCATAATTCAAATGAATGACATGCCTGGATGATCAATAATGTTTCTTAACACTATACACTTCCACAAGATAGAACACAAACCAAAACATAAACAACAAACAAAATATTTCTGAATTGTGCATGATCACATCTCTATTGTGACTTGAGGATGTCTACTCGACTAAAAATGTAATTAAGATTGTGAATTTCCTTGGTATGCTATTTTTTATTATTAGGTTTACCAATTATCCCATTTTATGTGACTCAATGATGTCTAAACCATGACTAGAGAAACATAGACTGGGGCATAATCATTTTTCTTTATTTTTTTCTTGTCAGTGTGCTTTCAATGATCCTGAATTATCTAATAAATTGGGTGTCTGTGATAAGTGCCTCCATCTCAATTGGAACACCACACATACCTTGACCTTTTTTATATGGATACTTAGGTGAGGTTGAGACTATCTCCTTGTTTGTTATTCTATTTGTTTACGCAAGAACCATTCAACTCATCCTAGACTCTTATGCCTTGATGCTTATGGTTACTTGTCATATCAACTAGAAATGATGCTCAAGTCATCTTGGCTTGTATACCCTGGTACTTTTTAGTTTCCCACATCTCTCTGATATACACCATATTCATATTATCATGGTTGCAGTGGCACTAGTGAGAATTGTATCAGCTATAATGTCCCTCACTCACTCAATGATGAAAATTTTCAAAGCAAGCCCAGTGACAAGGTCCTAGGATGCATTTCATGGTAATTTTTCATTTTTCATTTTTTAGTAGCATTACTCTTTCACCAATGTTCTTCCCTCCATGAAATGTGAAGCCTGGTATTGATCTTATCATCTTCTTCTCAAGTAGTCAATTGTATCATTATAAATATGATTGAGTACCTATGTACCAAAAAGACAATTTCCTGCAAAGATATGTCAACAAATCTTTACACATATAAGCATATATCCATTTGCATATCTATACAACCATAAATCACAATTGCATTATGCATTCATTTGACAACATTTCACACATACTTTATTCATTACATAATACATAAAATCAACTACATAATCATTATGCATTCATCTAGCATATTTATGGTGTCCAAATCAAATAAACATTTGCATTCATAATCATACATCAATAGACAATGCATCAAAAGGAAATAAAAACATCTCATAATAACCATTGTTACACAAGTACAATGACATCGACTCATATATCTCTATATCTCATCAAAATATCAATGTGCTATGATAAATGTATAACAAGTCATTAGAGAAAGTCATCTTATATAATAGGGGTACAAAAAAATGGAATATCAGAGATAAGGGCTAGCTTTCTACCACATCCTCGACATCTAGGTCCTATGAAAGATGTGGTGGGGGAGGTACAACCTCATCAGTGTGAGGCATCTATGTGCCCTTAGATCTGGTAACAAACTATGAAAATGGCATAACCTACTGTGCTATTAGAATATTTGTACTATGGGCTACCACATAATATGATTCCCTACTCATCTGATGAGTCACCACTTGCTAGTGGTGATGTCTCTGCTATAAGAAAGGCTATCCATAGATCCATGTTTTTTGTAACCTCTTCTACCCTCTGATCTCACTCAGCTATGAGCTGAGTTATCCATCTCTCTCTCTCTCTAATAACCTAGTTTGAGCTATGAAAACCTTAAGTTGTAAGGCCTGGACATGATATCAAAGAGAACATATACCATCCTATGGAGTCCTATGCCTCAGAACCTCCTCATTAGCACCTATGGTTTCCTCCTCAACCCCCAAATCCTTTTCATCTCTCTTTCTAACATGCCACTCTCCTCCTCCTCCAGGTGGATCCCTTTATCCCTAGACACCCTATACTTCTGGTCTCCCGATAGGACCTACACCCTTGCTATCTCTCTAGCACTACTGAGGTACCCCTCTACTAGAACTAGCTCCTAGATCCCCTCCTACCAGTCTATGCCCTATATCCCTTTGACCCTATGGTGGTGGGGGTGGTGGAACATCTCCCTCATCATCAATACATGGAGCACGAGCTCTTGTATCTATGAATCAAGGGAAGGGATGCCTAACAAAATGCTCCTTGTAGTTTGGCACTGTGCCTACATCTACTACTACCTCCTGGTAATCCCATCTAGTCCTCATGACCAATGCCAAATCCTACAAAGTGGTAGATGACACCAACCTCGGCCCCCATCCAAATCTTAGCTCATCAAAAAAATGAGCATACACAGTAAACTCCTCTAAAATATCCTGCTGATAACCATACTAACGCAACACCCAAGATAAAACAAACTGCTCCAAAACAACATACATGTGATCTATTAGTGTTCAAGTCATGAACATCTCCCTCTAGTGTGCTCACCAATCCCCCCATGACTCTATCCCTAGATAAGGTCACCATGTGATATCTATCATATCATCAATCTGTCACCTCCAATAGGCATTCTTCACCAAGTGGGGCTGTACAACATAACCTGTGTATCTATATATAAAAGATTACCCTAAAGTCCTAACAACATCACACATAGGTTAAAAAATAGGTAGATGATCCCATGCCCAAATCTCAAGTATGAGGAACCCTATAGCTAAGGTCCTTGCTCCCCTATAAACAATCTCATGGAGCTCATGGTACATGTACGCTAATATGCATGATACCCACCCTAGCTTTACTAGGCTACCTAGTAAGATTTCTAATAAAGGAGCCCACCCACTCTAGAATCCTTATTGTCCTCTATCAGGCACAAGGAAACACCCTATATACCCAGCCATCACACATGCTAAGGGAGCCGCTTGGCTATACCTAGACATCATGGTACCCATCTATCTAGGATTTCATCATCCTGGAATATTCTATGAATAGCCAATACCCCAGGCATATGTGATGCCTCATACTCTACTAAAGGACCACCAAAAGGAACATAGAGGATACGATAGATGTCCTCCAATGTCACAGTGATCTCACCTGTGGGTAAGTGAAAAGTGTTGTGTTCACTATGGAATCTCTCCACCAGAGTAGTTAATAGTCTATGATTAACATAGATATCAAGAATCCCTACATTTATATGAGATTTGCATTACAAATTGTTATAATCACATGTTCATCCATTTCCATAATTATAAATGGTACTCAGATGGAAACATGATTCTTAATTGTGTACATAACACACTTATATTTATTTCATTGATCATGGAAATGTCATCACAAGGAATAAATGAAATTATTGCTAAATATTCATGGAAAACAATGTATGTTCATGCACTAACATTATTAACCATGTACATAATTCCCTTATTATATTACTTATCAATTTTGTGACATGTGTTATATATATATATATATATATATATATATATATATATATATATATATATATAAATATATATATATATATATATATATATATATATATATATATATATATATATATATATATATATATATAGAGAGAGAGAGAGAGAGAGAGAGAGAGAGAGAGAGAGAGAGAGAGAGAAATATATATGTGCATATATATACATAAATACACACACACACATGTATATATTGAAAATACAATTGTTGGGAAACACATTGAAAAACATCACAAGAAATGAATAACCTTGCAAAAAAATTTTAGTTTTTATATTTAAATACAAGAAAAAACAAAATAGTGAGGAAATGAAAAACAAAACGCGCATAGAAAACCTATGAATATTTTCCCCCAGAACATCCCTTTACAACACAATTGTTCCTAACTCATAACATGCTACCCACCCAAGCTGCTTGAGTGGGTGTGCAACAGTGAAGAGTTGGTATGATGCTGCTAATACCCCACAAGGGTTGCAATGTGAAAAAAACTATAATAAAACTTAGCTAAAAATAGAACTACATATTGCAAATAGAGTGTGCATCCAAGGCCCCTTGATCCCATCAATTTGATGGGTATGTAGGTAGCCTGGAATGCATCTAATGCTTCCAGAGTCTAGGTGCCTTAGATATAGGTTTCTATTTTATCTCTTCATGTTTAATTGACTGTTCCTTCCCATTAACTACTACTTGTTCCCCCCCTACATCCATTTATTGGCTGGTAATCCATCTATAGAATCCACATCTATTGTGTGGTAATCTATCAATATACATATACATACACATGCATAGACACACAGACACATACACAGAGACACATAGACACACACACATACATGTACACACACACACACACACATATATATATATGTATATATACACATACACATACACATACACATACACATACACATACACATACACATACACATACACATACACATACACATACACATGCACATGCACATGCACACGCACATGCATGTATGCACATGTACATGCAAATACACATGCACATACACATACACATACTGTAATGCTCCGTCAGGGAACCCAAGAGAATCTATTCTAAAACATGTTGTTATGTTTACAAGATAATATTTTTTCTTAAGAGCTTACATTCAACAAGTACATCAATGCAGAAGCAATATAGTGTAATAGAAACCTTACTCATAAAAGTAACTCAACAGATAGATTAAAATTCTCAAGGGTTCCTTAATGTAGAATTACATATACATTAATTAATTACTTTAGATTAAGTATACTTACAAATCTCATATATACAAATATATAACAACTATAACATCATATAAATAAAACATAGATGCAACTGATACCATGAGGTATACATGACAAACCATCATCCACTGCACAAGTTGTAGGATATGCAATAACCAATCATATATAAGGTACATGTACAATAGCCTAAAAGATAAGAGAAAGTCTCCAATAATGATGAACAATGAAGAAGGTAACATCAACAAGGATCATCCAACACTAGTTCAGGAATGTAAAAATATCAATGTAAAAGAAACACTACCATCTGACCACATGGATCAAAGAAGTCCACTCCCACCATGTTGAGGAGATAACATCAGACCCCACTTGGATAACAATAACACAACCAATCAAAAGGTAGAACCTAGTAAGGGATACTGAAAGTTCTCTATCTCAAAGGGTACAACTCAACTATAAAGGTATATATGACCTAATTTAGAGGCAACCGACACATGTAGGAAACCTAAGATGTATATAGGGAAGTGTCATCATATACATCTAACCCTTGAGTTTTGTCCTAGTAGCCTCTTTGGACCTTGACACTCAAGTGACCATATGCGACATCAATAAACCTCTTGTATAGACAAGGCTACTAATTATGCAAGACCTCAATCAAGAATCTACTCCCACTCCCATCATAGTCAAGACCTCAATCAAGTACTCAGGTATGGGTGAGGAACACATCTTATTAATTCATTTAAAAAACCCCCATTTAATATAACATGTTATCACTTTATTAAGTTACTTACAATAAGTAATCCTGAAAAATACTTATGGGCCCCGATGCTTATTACAAGCCACCCCCATCTATACACCTAGATAACCTACCCTAATCGGAAGTCATGAAAATATCTCATAAATCCAAAAGACATGATAAATAAATTCAATTCCATAAAAAATACACGAAACACAAAATTCATCTTCAAATCATAAACTAATAATTACACATTGGTCCTCAAACCATAAAATTTACAAATTCATATAGGTCCCAAAACCATGATATCATAAAACATATTCTCTCCCAACAATTTCACAAAAATAATGAGTTTAAATAACAAGGTTGGATAAAAGAAATCAAATTAATACAACTTCATAATGCGTAACAAATAAGCACATAAACCATCAACATGAAGTACACCCTTAAGCCTCTGATACACTA
This sequence comes from Chamaecyparis obtusa, assembly GCA_027943335.1. Lineage (NCBI taxonomy): Eukaryota > Viridiplantae > Streptophyta > Pinopsida > Cupressales > Cupressaceae > Chamaecyparis > Chamaecyparis obtusa. The sequence continues at coordinate 337,032 of BSBK01003912.1, read as the reverse complement.
TTCCCTAAAGCCAATGTAGTTCCCCAATTAAAATCAACCAAAGTCTCAAAACATGCAAAAGTACCCAAGACCAATTTATAAATTCCAGTTGACTAAAGAAATCATCTTGTTGACTAAAGTCCATTTGACTACAAAATTGTTCATATAAATATCTTATATATAACTATCTATTTAAAATAAAATCTTATGCATATATACTTTTTAAATAAGTATTTAACTAAAATATCCATGCAAAAAAAAATAGAGAACTAGAAGGGAAATGGCTCATACTCACTCTATGCTTTGCTAGGGGTTTTTACCTTCCATCCATTTTCTACAGTCTTGTCCTTCGCACATACCATAGTTATTGCAGGAAATATTTTAGTATATATGGCTCTGGCCACTTCCCACCAAGAAGTTGATGCTGGTGCTGGTGTGGTTTTAGATAGCAATGGCACTGCCAAGAAAATGTCCCCACAAATTTGTGCCCAAAGTGTTCTACGAGGTATGGCTCAGCCTGATATTGTTTTACCCATTAATGAGTTCAATGATACTTGCACTTGGCTTGAAATGCATAACCTAATTGGCTATTTTTTGGGTCACAACCCTCTTGAACATGTTCTCAAGGATTGGGTTGTGAAGTCATGGACTCCTCACACAATCCACCTAGATGGTATTTAGAACCTCACCAAAGGCTTTTTTTTGTTTAGCTTTTCTAACCCCTCCCATGTGGATGCTATTTTTGCCAAAGGTCCCTGGAACCTCAGGGCCTCACTATTAATCTTCCAACATTGGTCTCGCAACTTCTCTATCTCTGATGAAAAGAAGCTAAAAGTCCCAGTGTGGGTAGAGTTCCCCGGTCTTCCCTTACCTTGTTGGCCTTTCATGCATGCCATAGCGTAGAAACTCGATAGGGTTATATGTGTCGAGCATGACCATTTTCTTAATCCATGGCCTCAAAAGAGGCTCTATGTTGAGGTTGACCTTTCTAGGGATCTCAAAGAATCCATCGAGATTTAGGTTAGTGATACCACTTTCACCTAGAAGGTGCTTTATCTCAACCTTCCCAACACTTGTTATTGTTGTTAATCTGTGGAGCATAAGATTAAGGACTGCCCTTTGGCAGTGCCTCATACCAAGACTCCTCCCAAGGATTCTGGTTCTTAACCGACTGAGGTTGGAAAGAAAGATGAAGGAAAAAAAGATGAATGGGTTATAGTCAATTTCCATAACAAGCCCCACAAGCAGCCTGCTTTGGCTTCGGCTTCCCATCTGCCACCTTTGGATAACATGGTTTCTTTGGAAACCCTTGTTATTGAGGTTTCAAACCCTACTTCCCAGGGGAAAGAAGTTTCCAACTACCAGGTTATTGGTCCTCCAGCTCACATGCCTCCTTCGGCCATCAAGATTGTTTCTTCCACTTCTTTTCGCCACTCTCGCAGCCCCTCTGGACATGATGAGACTAAGTTTGGTGGCATGCAGGAAAAATGATGTAATATTTCTTTTGATTTTTATGGGCTTGCTTTTCCCCCAAGTTATTTATCAAATAGTTTTGACTCCTTTGGGGATGAGGATGGAATGGATGAAACTATTATTCCATGAAGTACATCTCATGGAATGTTCGTGGGTTGACAGACCTACACAAAAATTTTCTATCAAGGACTTGTGATGATGTTTTTGTCATCTAGATGTATTATGCCTCCAGGAAGTTAAGATTTTAGGTTTCATGCTTGATGCTGCTTGTAAATTTATTTGGTCTAAAAGCCTTGCTCTCTGCTCTTACCACGAGGCTGGTCAAGGTAGAGTTGTTACTCTCTTTTCTCCTTGTTGGTAGTCCTTTCTGGTTAGCCATGGTTCTAACCCTATTTAGAGAATTGTTTGGGCCACTTTCATTATTGAAAATCATTCTTTTGGCATAGTTAATGTTAATGCTCCCAATGATGCTATTGAGAGATCTCACCTGTGGCGTTGGCTTGAGGATTCTCTGCCATTTGCTACCTGGCTTGTTTGTGGGGATTTTAATATGGTGGAGATGGCATTTGACAAGGATGGCTTTTTTCCCTTTTGATGGATAGATGGAGAAAGAGAAGCCTGGTATTACATGTGTAATAAATTAGGGATTTTTTATCCCAATGTGGGCTGCCACAATTTTGATGGGGTCTGGTACACTTGGTCTAATTAGACAACCTCCTCTAACAGAATTCATAAAAGGCTTGATCATGCTATGTTCTCAGCTCAATCTTTTTTCCCTTTTTTTGAAAAAAAAGCTTTACCAGTCACTCCACTTGTTGATGTGACCTTGTCAAACCACTTTCCCATCCAATTTAATATTGTTTGGAAGAAAACTAAGGCTAGTAGGCCTCCCACCATGAAATTTTACTTTAATACTTCTATCCTTCATCATCCTTCTATAGTGGCCCACATTCATTGGGTTTGGAACCTTGAACCTAGACCCACACACTTGACAGGATGGATTCAATGGTGGAATGATACCATCAGGTATACAACTCATTTCTTGTACATCTATGGTAGACAGTTGGCCAAGTGTCATCACAGAGCCTATGATGTCAACACCAAAGCCTTACATGTTGCCACTGAGGCCTTAGCTCAGGACCCTTTCAACCAAGATCTACAACTCAATCTTGCTAAGTTATGTCATTAGAAGTAGGTGGCTGATAGCCATGCTACCCAAGGAGCTCAGATCAAAGCTCATTTACAATGGTTAAAGGTTCAAGACCAAGTTTTGAAATAATTTTTTACTGCCCTTCATCCTTGGCATACCATTACGGGCATAACCAAAATCCGAGAAGGTCACACCCTTCTCACAGAGCTTCCTAATGTTTTGTGAGCCTTTGTTCATCACTATGAATAGGTTTTTTCTACTCAAGGTTTCTCTCCTACCAACAAGAAAGCTCTTGCAGATTGTAGTGCAATGGTGCCTCAATGTGTCTCCCCTACCCAGTGTGTCTTCTATAATCAATTGCTTTCCTTGCAAGATCTTTATGAAGCTGTGTTTGCCATGGATGATGATAAAACCCCTAGTTGTGATGGCTTCCCTTGTGAGTTTTACAAAGCCCTCTGGGATGCCATTGGTCTAGATCTCCACTAGGTCTACTTGGAAGTGTTTCATACCCAATCTCTTAGGGATATCATTAACCAGGGGAATATCAAGTTTATTCCCAAGTTTGGGGATCCGGAGGACATTTGTAACTGGTGGCCCATCACCTTGCTCAATGTCTCCTACAAGATCATTGCCAAGGTGTTGGCTCTAAAGATTTGACACATGCTTCCACAGATTGTCTGGCCTAAGAAAACATGATTTATTAAGTCAAGATTTATTCTTGACAACATCATTGTTGTTTGGGAAGGTATGGAATGGGCTTGTAAGGTTCACTAGAAAGCCATTTCTCTCAAGATTGATTTTTCTAAAGCTTATGATCATATTGAATGGCATTTTATCCTTACGATGCTTCACGCTATGGGTTTTGGTCCTAGATTTCTTCAATCTATGCAGATGCTCTTCAATAATGCCTCTTCTTGCATTACCATCAATGACCGCCAACCCTCCACCTTTGGGCTCTTTCATTCCATTTGACAAGGCTGTCCTCTTGGTCTAGCCTTATATGTTTTGGCTACCTACTTGCTCACTCCATTTCCATGGGTATTGTTTGGGGAATTTACTTGCCGGATTCATCTCAATAGCTGGTCAATGGCCATTTCACCGATGATTCATTCCTCACTCTGGTAGAGGATGAAGAGAATATCAAGGAAGCCTTGTAGTGTTTAGACATCTTTTGTCTGGCCTCTGGTTTGGCCATTCAATGGCACAAAACCCTCTATTATAGATAGTCAAAGAAAAGAAAATTCCTCTTATTTCATTGAAAGATATGAAATAGGTTAAAGCTCATGGTGGGGTAGGAATTCATGACTTAGCAAACATAAATAAGGCCTTTGGTGCCAAACTAGTATGGAAAATGTATTCCAATTCTCAAAATAAGTGGTGCCAAATAATGCAACATAAGTATCTAGACAACAATAATCCAATGAGAGTGCTCTCAATTCTTGATCCTCCAAGGGGTTCAGCTTTATGGGATTTCATGATGGCTTCAAGAAACACAATCACTAATTACATTTCCTGGGAAGTGAATAAAGGGGATCAAGTAAAATTTTGGAGAGATTCATGGAATGGAGCCCCCCCTCTAATGAATATGGATCATATGGAGGGTGTCATTTCCTCAATTGAATCACTATAGGGCAATTATCTTATTGATTTTGTTTCAACAATTTGTTTGTTTTCCAGGAAAGTAATTTGGAAGGATCTAGGGGACCTTCCTATTACAATACAAGAGAAAAAAAGACTCTTGGAAGTATTAGCAAGTAAGGATGTCTATCTCTCAGAAAAGGATGATAAAATTTTTTGGGCCCCAGGGAAAGATGGGAAATATACTATCAGAGAAGGCTACAAAATTATTCAACAATAAGTAACTTGTAATTCTCCTAATCAAGCCTTTTCTTTCTGTTGGAACAACATCACTCTTCCTAAAGTAGGATGTTTTGCATGGATTACATTGAAAAAAAGAGCTCTTACAAGTGATAGGCTCTCTAAATTCAACATCTCACAACCTTTCAATTGTCTCCTTTGTAATTTAGAGTTTGAAACTAGGGATCACCTATTCCTCAATTGCCAATTTTCCGAACAATGTTGGCTATTTGTTCTTGCCAAACTTCAGTTCCATATGCACCTTCCAAATAAGTTATGGGATCTCTTTCAATCTTGGCCCCAACTCTACACCAATTCCCTTTTTTCTAGATTGTGGACCTGTATTCCAGCTATAGTGGTTTGGGTATTATGGTGGGAAAGGAATAAGAGAATCTTCCGTCATCAATCTTCTACAGTTGATAATGTCCCCAGCTCTATTGAAAAGTCCATTTCAGAAGTAGTAAATAACAGTCACTCAAAAGCCAAGATCAATCCAATTTTGTCATCTTGGGATAGTGGTATCATTTGTGAGTGGAAAGGAATTCATATTCCCATTGGTTGGTGTCACAAGTCAAATGCAATCCCCTCTATAGATAGACAAAAAGTTCATTGGACTCCACCTTTAGCTAGACAATTCAAATTGAACTTTGATGGAGCTTCCCAAGGTAACCCTGGCTAATCAGGTGCTGGCATTTGTATTCGGGATCATCAGAGTGATGTATTAGCTTTCAAATCATCCCCCCTTCCACATGGTTCGAACAATATGGCTGAAGCACAAGCATTATTTCTCAGCCTGATTTTGGAAAAGAAAGCTGGCTTCCACAACATTGTAATTGAAGGTGATTCTATGGTTATAATTACTGCCTACATTAAAAGAGAGTCATTTAATTGGAAATTGGATTATATTTTCCACCAAATTTGGAACTTATTAGACTCATTTGTTGATGTTCTAATTTCACATACATTTCAAGAAGGCAATAGTCTGGCTGATTTCCTAGCTAATCATGGTTGTGATGGTATTAACCAAGATTCTACTTTACCGATTGGTAATAGTAACATTGATGATGAATTTCAAACAATCATCAACTTAGATAAATTAGCCTTTAAATCTCCGGGTTGATTTGACAGATAGCATGTGGTTGGTTGTGTTTTGCAAATGATACTACTAAGTACTATCCCATTATTATAACTTAATACCTGGAATAATGACATATACATGCCCTCCCTCTTGGGGGCTGCAACATCCTCTCTCACACATGGGCATATTAAGTTTAATGCCAGCTATTGTGCTAAGTACGCATGCCATTTGATTTTCCATGTGATATTTGGGTAAGCTGTATACATCCATTTGAAAGTCATTCACTATATACGAGTTGAGTTAATGTTTTCAGTGAATTTGGGTTTGCATTTGTTCTACTGGTTTTCTATTCTTCTACCATTCCCAACTCTGTTTCTTTGGGAAGTCTACAATATGGACATCTTTTGCCCGTGTTGTGAATCTTGCAAGGCCTTCCATGATGATGTGATGCAGCGTAACTTTAGGGTTCTTTTACTCCCAGGGGAAACAGAACAACCACCGCCTGCTCATATAGATGATGCCTTATTCGACAATATCTTCATCTGCCATTCACCAGTCATCCACAGGGCTATTAGGTGAATGATTGGTGAGCATGTTCTTGTTCTTAGGTCGAAGCAAATTCTATTTCCTTCCCAATCACTCTCTATTTTCCTGTCAAATATCTTAGACCTGTTGCAATCTATGGAACTTCTATTTCTAATAGCAAATAAGGTCATACAACCTAAATATATCGCACACAACAAACTCATGTTTGTAGTTCATAAATATGATTTATGGAATGGGAATGCTCTTGATGGTGGGTTGTTTATCTACCAGTTCTTATTGAAGAATCATGAATATTTTTTGATTTATGAAGGCATTAAGTAGGGGGTGGAAAGGCATAATTTTAGGATTCTTAAATAAACATTGCAAGCGATTTCCTATGCTCTTGCTAGGGAATTCGAATCTAGCATTAAAAAGACTATAAATGCTCTATTTGATTTGCTTGATTCCCCCAATTTTCCTCTATGCAATGCACTATCAAAGTCCCCTATTCCTGATCTCAACTTGTCCTCACTGCCTGCAAGTTCACTACTTGTGGACATTGCATTTCTCTGCTAGTTTGTGAATGATAACGGCTGGTCTTCACACTTTCCATCTTCTCCTCCCAAAGGTTGGGAAAATTCTTGGTGTTTCTCATAGGCTCCTCCTCAACATGACTACTTTGTTGATTGTGATATGATTGAAGGATGATTTAATGATGCTAATTTTTTTGTTCCTACTAGGAAATTTTGGAATTCTTGGGCCAATCGTATGCATTTATGGTGTTTCCATTGTATACTTACACTGTTATACACTTTTAGTATTCTTCATCACAATGGAATATCGAATGTAATGTATTCTCGGAATGTAATGTTGTATAGTTTTTAGACTTTCTAGATTCAGATGTTTGAATCTCATCCTTCAATCTTCCCTGGAAGTGGATTCTTTTGTGAAATCCATCATATGTATTTCT